>JACXGJ010004037.1:0-48631 GCA_016801105.1 Esox niger
CAGTGGTGGACTGATACGTGGGTCAGTGGTGGAATAATATGTGGGTCAGTGGTGAAATGATACTTGGGCCAGTGGTGGACTGATACGTGGGTCAGTGGTGGAATAATATGTGGGTCAGCCGCACATACCCAAATATTTCCTTTCTCTCGATCTCTTGATAATTTGCTAACATCCAGGTTAAAGGATAACTACGTATATTCTCAGAGTGAAAAGGTGAATGGGGGTCAGGGCTAAGGGTCGAGTCTCATTCTGGCTGTCTGTTGAAGTGTTCTGGCTGAATGAGTATGTGTGTTTTTAGTCTTTTGTCTGGCTCGGCATGCCATCTGTTGATGAAGGGTGTGTGTGCGTGTGTGTGTGTGTGTGTGTGTGTGTGTGTGTGTGTGTGTGTGTGTGTAGGGGACTGGGTAGAAGATAAGTACAGGGGGCTGAGAGCTGTTCGTGGAGCAGTCTTTAATTAGAGCAGGAAGACATGGCTCAGAAGCCGCACAGGGCCAGACCTTGGAGAGGGATGGGGTGATTGGGGGTATATGTGTCCATATTCAACGCCATTATGCTCCAATGAACAGACTTCTTTCTTAGTCAGTGTATATTTATATTTATTTATATTTTAACAGATTGTTACACAGTGAATGATGAGAGTTAAACTGAAAATACCACAGTAAACCTATCATTTAATAACAGTATACATAACAAAACCACACCATTTATTAGTGCAAGGGGAACCTGGTTTGTTTTGGCATACAGAAACTGCAAACAAAGTATGTGCATAAGATTGGCCGGATGCAGGTTACAACACTGATAAACTGGAATGTCATGGCAACAGTATACAAACACTGAGTCATAGAACACTGTATATGTCATCATATGGTCACTGGTGAAGGAGAGGTTTTGTACTGCACCTGCAACAACAGGTTTTCTGTTGTTCTGCAACAACAGCACCTTCCACATTTGGAATCACTGTAACTGTCTCCACCAGTGATTTTCACTGCCAAACACCAAAGGTAACCTGAATAGCTTCAAGCCATCTGATCAAATAGTTCCCCCAATGACAAATAATTAATCAAATGACTTCTGGGACAATCTTGCAATCCCATATTGACCCACTTTACTATATGTACAGTCAATGACTTGAAACACACCCTTTTATATTTACACTGACACTCCAACTCATATGCCAACGCAAACAACTTGCTGTTGCGACCTGACAGCCTGTAGTCTATCAAGAGTCAGCAATGTCATTTTATTCCTGTATGGAGTCACTGGTCTGTCATCTGTTAATTATACAACTGCCACAGTCACTTTATCTCATTATCTAATAGTCCTTTATACAGTATGTGTATGTGTGTAAACTTTTAATATATCTTATGTTTATCCTTCAAATTATTTTATTCATATTTCCTCTTTTCTACAGTACCGTTATAATAGCATTACTAATGTTATCACGAGTGAACATTTAATTCTCGAGATGTTGCTTAGCATGTGATAAAAACGATGAGCAGTCTACACTGCAGTGAGATACTATGTGGGCAGTTGACGTTCATTAACTATTTTTCTCCTTTCATCTCCAGCTCCCATGTGTTCCCTCAGTCATGCTTCCTGGGTATGGATTGTCCCGTCTCCCTGACTTTCAGCCACACCTCCACACCTTCCGTTACCGAAGAGAAAGCCCCAGCATGTGGATACCGGTTTCAGTTGAATCTCAGTCTTTGAGCGAAGCCCGGGGCAACATGCCTCTCCTGCGGCAGTGCCACAACAAGCACATTGCCGTGTGTCAGCAGGAGACTCTAGCCTTCATTGAGCTGCAGCCACCCGTGACCCCCAGTGTCAATGGCCGGGGCTACCCTACGGTAGAAGATCAGTGCACCTCATTGCCCACTAATCATCGCAAACACGGTAGAAGTGAAGCACAAAACGACCAAGAGAGGATTAACCCTGATCATGACACTAATATGAATCTGAATTCATACTCCCAGACCCTAGGGGGCACCATTGAGCTAGTTATCCGGGAAGACAGTGCGCCTGACCCTCCAGTTCAGGATGAGTGTGAAAGACCCTCGACGGTGTCTTCTGTGTTTCGTCCCCTCCACGCTGCCCTGAACCTGCCCCTGTCACTCCCTTTATCCACCTTGTACAGAGACACAGACTCTTGGGACTCTCAGCCAATTGGCTCCCCAGCCTCACCTGAGTCTTTGTGTTTGCAGAGCTCAGACATCTGTCGACCCCAGAGGAGGACATCACATGGCTCCCTCAAGGAAAAGTCCCTTCGTAAGTACAATATCTCTTCATTAGTGTTGGCTCCTGATTGGTTAAGTAGTAAGGGCGGCGCCTAGTGGTTGTAAAATTAAATCCCAACAGACATGCATCTGCTAGAAGCTGAGGTTTGAAACTGCCTAAATGCTTGCTGAAGTGATCTGTGACATCAAAGTTTTAACATGCCAACTCTGAGCCCCCTGACCAAAACAAAAAACATTAAATTGATCTCACCTCATATCCAGTAGTAAACAAAAATTTTGTGATTGCCCATAAATATTTGGAGTGACAGGTTTTGTTTTTTGGCCTCTGGACTCCAGCACATTGGAAATGAAATAATGACTAAAGGGTTAAAGTGCACTGAAAGCATTAATTTAATAAACTTTTGTGTAAACAGGTGGCAGTAATCTATCATGAGACTGCATTTCTATAGGATGGGTAATGCAGACAGGTGTGCATGCTGGGTAAAGCCGTTTTCTGACCATTGCTATGGAGTCTGCAGATAATGTAGCAGTACTGTAGCTCAATATATTGAGGCGACCTAATCGTGATTAAAACAATGTTCGACCTGGATGCCAGAAAAATGTTTGTGAGTAAACTGAATGAATAAAATGTCTACATACAGTAGTTTAGCAAAGTAAAGCTAAACGTCAAGACATCGTACTGTGTTTATGTACTAAACAGCCAATGCCTATGGCACACGTCAGTTACGTTTGCCGACATGCAGCCACAGTGACTTATTGGATAATTACATTCATAAACAAAAAACATGTAGAATTTACAGCCAGACTGGTTTCTTAATCCGTCACAGAATTCAAACAGTCATTGAATACAAAGGATCGGCAAGTACTAAATATGTATGTATTTACAATTATGTTAATTTTGCCTGAAAATTGGGGGACAATGAACGAAAAGGGCTATAATTCCTACAAGGTTCACAGATTACTAATACGTTAAATTAAAATTCAATATGCAGAAGTAGCTACAGTACCAAAGCAACAAAATAGCATCACTAACCAAAACATATGTACAGTATATTTAAATTTGAAAGACTCATTTAACAGTCACTCCCTCCAATAACATGGCTTCTGAGGTTGCCTTGCTATTTACTTTACAACATTTTATTATTTGGGTCTGTTAATAAAATAGCTTAGCTAGCCTATTACAAAGTTTTTGTTTGTGAAGATTATAGTTAGCTGATGCTACTAGATACAACGGCTGTATCTAGTAGCATCAACATAAATAAAGTGGCTCTGAAAAGTATTCACCCCCTTGAACTCTTCCACATATTATTGTGTTACAACATGTCATCAAAATTGATTTAATTAGGACTTTTTGGCACTGATCAACACAAAATGTCCATCATATCAAAGTGAAATATTAAATCTGCAAAATTATTGTTTTAAATGAATTAAAACATGAAATTAACAATTGTTCGAGTATTCACTCTCTTTGCCAACCAATTGTTTTTAGAAGTCAGATCTTTGAATTTGTGGAGTCCTCTTTATGTCACCAGTGTTTCACATGATTCCAGGTTGAATACACCTGTCTCACAGTTAGTTTGTACAATTACTAACATCACAAAGACAGAGGAACATGAAGAAAAATTCCAAAAATAAAGTTATTCAAAAGCACCAATCAGGGGTAGTATATATTTGCAAGGTACTGAAAATCTTAAAGTTAAGTTGATTTCAGGTTAACTTTCAGGCTATGTGATTGAAAACTAACACTGTGCAAAGTTTTGCTGACATAAATATGGCTAAATTGAATGGGCAACAATATATCAACAATGTGTCACCATGTACACTTATTGATGAACAAAATATAATGCAGAGAAAACAGTATAGAAAGTGGATCAACAACATAGCCATGCTTTAGACCAAGTTCGTGAGAAGTTTGCTTGTTTGATGCTGGTGGATGCTTTATCAGGTACTATCTGCTTTATATCTCGAAAGGTCAGCCTTTGGTGGTCACCATGATGAATTTAGCGAAATTCCAAAATTACCTTTTTTCCGTTCTCTTCAGTCCACCATTTGCATTTTCACAGACACCTCTGCACTGGACTCCCAAAGCTGAGGCAGTGAACATTTTCAAGGGTGTAGGGGCTAATTAGACACTCCAGAGGGCCTCCCAAGTGGAATCCCATATGGCATCATGTTATTTTTGAGCATGCGCAATTTCACATGAAAAAAAGATAGATAAGCGTGCTTGATTAAATTGCATGTGCAGTTGTTTTTATCTGAGGTAATGAAATCCCTACAATCTCATTGATGCATTCCTAGCCATAGCAAGCAATTGCTACGCAACAGACGACTGAAAAGCTTGTTTTTAACAATACATATATTTTTGAAACAATGAAATGTACACAAATTACCACTTAAAATTTTACACAAAGCCAATCCAATATGACTTGGCTGTAGTTCATGGAGTCATTTACACCAGAGCTTTGTTTGTGTTGTGTCCCAGGGCGTAAGATGCGAGTGTACTCACCAGACAGCCTGAGTGATGAGTCTCTGGCCAGCCCCATTCTAGATGGTGACTACCTCTTCCCAGGATCCTTTGATTCCTTCCTGGAGGAGGACTTTGGGGGAGACCCTGAAGATGCCACAAGTCCCTTATCAACAAGCGGCGCCATATACCCCCAACCCCTCAACACACCAAAGACTTTACCACTGTCCACAGAGCCACTACAGTTGTCAGAGGACTCTTCTATCCTGAACTGTGGGGCAGTAGATAATTCCTCAGCCCCCGGAGGGAGTTCCTTAGCTTGCTCTCGTACGGCAGAAAATGAGCGGCGGCGCTTCTCGGCTTCTGAGCTCATCTCAAGGCTGCAGCTGTCCCAGAGAAAGAACTCGTTCACGTTGAAATTAGGAAAGTCGCTGTCGGCTCGTGTTGCTTCCCGTGAAAGGCAAACACCCAGTAACCTCAGCCCCAGCTCTGACTGTAAGTGTCCTGCAACACAGCATTACAAAATGACAGCATTACAAAAATTCCACAAAAGATCATGTAGTAACTGAGACTTCTAGGTTCCTTCCACCTCCACCTATTGTCTTCCTTTCCAGATAAGTCTAATTCCAGGCACCGTGGCTCAGGTGGTTCCAGTGACAGCGCCCCCCACAGCCCTGTAGGACCTGCGCCGCCCCTGCCCTCTACCGACAACAATACACAACAACATCGACGAAGCACAGGATTCACAATCAAAAAGTGTGTTTTAAAAGTCAAAGTGATTGTCTTGGTTTTACTCACCAAGTCACATTTCTACTATCTGTTTTAGCTGGACATCTCAGCTGTGAATGCTACTGTTATAATGACAACAACTACCACTTCCCCACAGCATGAAGAAGAAATCCACTGAGGAGGAATGGCGTACACAATCCACAGTCAGCAACTATAATCGTCTGTCAAGATTTCTCCCCAGTTGTGAGTCTTTGTTTTACCTTCTTATGTTTTAATTATTCTGTACATTCCACCTCCAATTTAAAAGGCATTTTATGGCTTATTAATGGTAGTCACACGTGTTCAACCAGATGTTACAAAACAGTATAACAATCTGACAGTTTTCCTTTTCTGCAATATTCATTTGAATTCCAAATCACCTTAGTGTACTTTTTTACTTGATCTTCTCTTTCACTTGCCTCTCTCCCTCCTCAGTGATTCTTTACCAGGAGTACAGTGATGTTGCAATCAACCGAGAAATCCAGAGGCAGCAGGGGGCGGAGCCAGGTGCTGAAGAGGAGGGGCTAAAGGAGGAAGGGGTTGAGGAGTCCCCATCGCCATCTAATCTGTCTCCCTCCAGTTCCTTTCGCTCGTCACGTGGCTCTGCCTTCTCCTTGTGGCAGGACATTCCTGATGTTCGGACCAGTGGTCAGCTGGACAACTTCAGCAATGAGGAACGTAAACTACAGGAGGTTAGAATTTGAGGTTAAACATTTTTATTATCGCACACCCGTAGCATAATACGGAGGAGCAAGAGGAAATAACATATTGATAAACAATGCAACGTTTCGGTCAAAGACCTCCGTCTTTTTCATAGGACTTAAGGTTGATATCATGTTAGATTGGGATTAAGACAGAACTTCTACTAATGGATAGAACATGTGGCATGTAATACCTTCTATTTTGTGGAAACTGCAACATATTTTCCTCTTTTGCAGTACAACAGGCAGTAGGGTAGCAGGGGCAGATACCTTTTGTAAAACAAAATACGTTAAAAGCATGTATTCCTTTTTTCCTGCATCAAACTATAATTTTTTTACCACCACACCACTGGCAGCATTTAAACCCATTCATTGAGTCAGCCCAGTTGAACCCTATTATATGTATGATGGATTACATACATTATTGACCTAAAAAAACATCAAATGTTTGCCAAAAACATAAAATTAAAATCATTTCCTACTTCAAAATATTCCCATTATCCCAGAAGTATCATGATTTCCATCAGTCAGAGACTCATCCATTAATGTTTGAAGGCACGTATTGTCCCTCCATCACAGGCCAAGTTTGAGTTGGTGACTTCGGAGGCATCGTACATTCGGAGCCTGACCATTGCAGTAGATCACTTTATGCTGTCCCAGGATCTGGGGGAGTGTCTGGGAGCCCAGGACAGACAGTGGCTCTTCTCCAAGCTCCCTGAGGTCAAAGATGTCAGTGAGAGGTACAGATTAGTAAAATTACACTGAAAGAAGCAGTTTTGATGGACCTTAAAGGTAGAGTATGTCATCAGATTATCTCTATCTTTCTTTAAAAAAATAATCGGATATTTTCTCACTGGCGTCTTTGCCAAGCCATTCTGCTTTTTTCCTGTTCTTTCAATTACAGTAGCATGTGTGAGGTAATGCTCACCCACCTAGCAAAATCAATGAACATTGCAGGTGATCGAGCTGCCTGAGAATAGATATAGCATGATTCTATAGATGATTATTCTATCCCCAGACAATTTGCTTTGTCCATGGGGCACAGTCAAAGCTTGAACCTAAATGATGGTTGTCAATCTGGCACTTGGAAAGAGTGCCTTCGAATGCTACACCTACTGGGTGGCCCTCTTTACCTCAGATTTTATATTACTACATACATTTATTGTTACCTGATCTCTCGATCTTTTTGTATTTCTCTGTATCTGTAGTTTCCTGCAGGACCTGGAGCACAGGCTAGAAGAGGATATATTGCGTTTTGATGTGTGTGACATTGTCCTTGCCCACTGTCCTGACCTTCGCAGAGTCTACCTCCCCTATGTGACCAACCAGGCCTACCAAGAACAGACATACCAGCGCCTGTTGTGAGCAGTCTTAATTTGTGTGTATTTCTAATCGGATTTGTTGTAAATTTGTGGCTGTAAGTATGTTGCTAGTACACGTATGTATTTGGTGGTTTACCTATCAGCTGTGTGCAGGTTTCTGTTCCAGCCCAGCATTAACACAGCCCTAGGGTAACTAACTAATTATCTAGACCAGGTGTGCTGTGGTGGATTAAAACAAGCCATTGCAATGTTTTAACTAACTATCTGCTAACCCTAACTCTTACCCTAACCTTTATAGTTTGTATCCAGTATTACTTTCTATAGACTATCTAAACATAAGATTTGGGAATCTCAAAGTATAGTACAAGCAACACATCTAGTTCTCCAGAAACAGGGTCTGTGACAATGGATATACATTATGGGCTACATTTGTGTATAGGGTAAACCAGTGCTAATGTTTAATTCAGTTTTGTTTGTCAATTGTTTGTCAATTTAAAATGTGTGTACTGACATAGATGTGAGTTGCATTATAGTCCAAAGAACAATCCCACAACAATCTGGGTATCTTGTGGTAATTAGGATTTGGGTCGAGGAGCGTCACTACTTTGGAGCTCCCAGAGGGACTTGGGCATTGCAATGAATGTCTTGATCACATAATCAATTCCTCTACAGATAACACTAAAGAAAAGAAATTGACTGCTAATGAGCAGTTGTAATAAAGTAGTTGTAATTGACTGCTAAATCAATAATTTTCACTTGCATGGTCACATACTCACAAAAATCTGAAGGTCACTTCCAGAGAGTGACAAAAGAATCCATAAACCCAACAAATTCAGAACACACTTGTGACTTAAATGACACAATTCTTGTTCCACAGATGAAATTCAAATAAATAAATTCCTCTTCAAAGAAAATCAACTTCAGAAAAACATTCCATTTAGGAGGTGATTTTAATGGGGAATTATCTTCCTTCTAAACTGCATTTGCACCTACCTGGGGTGGTGTGAGGTGTTCAACCCCAGGTCTTACACCACCAGCCCATACAAATGAAGATTTTTCTATGTTGCAGGATTTTAAAGGGTTTTATCTTTTCTCTATAGACAGGAGAACGCTCGCTTCCCAGGTATCCTGGCTCGTTTGGAGGAAGACCCCATTTGCCAGCGTCTTCCCCTCACCTCCTTCCTCATCCTTCCCTTCCAAAGGATCACACGTCTCAAGATGCTGGTGGAGGTACGATTGTTCTTGTTCACCATAACTTTCAACTATTCATGACTGGCTGTAGGGATAAGAACATTACTCTTACCTTACATCAAGCTACTGACCAAATAAGCTAATATAGAGTAGCAGGCTTAGCAGTGTTTTACAGTGAAAGTCTATATCCCAGATTTCAACCTTTTATCTCTAGAATATCCTAAAGAGGACGACACCAGGTTCTAGGGATGAGGACACAGCCACTAAGGCCTTCAATGAACTGAAAAAGGTAAGAGACTAGTACTCTACATTCCAAATCCAGGGATTACAGATCACAGGGTTAACGCCCATCCCCATTTCACTCCCCCTTATGCTTTCCTCTAGTACTGACTAGTCTCTCAGTCCCTGCTGTTCACCAGAGTGCTCATAACAAGACACACCCTTGCTTCACCGTAGGGACGGTTTTAGCCAGGTGATGAGCGGTGCCTTGTTTTTGCAAGACTTAATGCTTGGTCTCCCAGCTGAATAGTTCATTTGTGCCTTATAAGACCAGATAACTTATTTCCTCATGCTCTCAGAGTCCTTCATGCGGCAAGTAAAATGCCTCTTAACTCAAAGTGGCTTTCTTCAAGCCACTGTACCATAAAGGCCTGATTGAGGGTGTGCTGCGGTAATGGTGATCCTATTGGCTGGTTCTCCCATTTCTGCAGAGAAATTCTGAAGCTCTCTTAGTGGCTGTTGGGTTCTTGGTCACCTCCCCACCAAGGCCCTTATGAGATTTCACCAAGGGATAAAGTGAAACTTTTTAAAGGATTCACATTTGAACAACGGGCATTTAACAAAAAAAGTTGCTTACCTTGATATGATACATTTTGTAGATTGTATCGTAAAACTATATGCAAACAAAAATGTCTACCTTCATTTATGGATAGGGGTATACTGTATATATTGATACATAAGCTAGGCCAATATGAAACTAGCTGTCTACTAAAATTTACCCAGGAGAACCAGAAACTGTACAACCCCATTACCAAAAATGCATGGACATTGCAGTGTTTTTATTTTAATTACTTAACTTGTTTTATATCTATAACACACAAGTATGTGAAATTAATGTTTTATCAAAACAGATAATAAAGGAATGTAACTCCAGTGTCCAATCAATGAAGAGGATGGAAGAGCTTATTCACCTCAATAAGAAGATCCACTTTGAGGGCAAGGTAGATAAACCACCAATGTCAAACCTTTGACATTTCTGATATCATTTTGTGGCACACTATCTAATTTGCAGCAATTTTGCCATACATTTGCAAGACATTTGCCACAACAAATTCATGTTTTATGTTTATTTCTGCATAATAATCACATTATTTTTCCCATTTGAGATATTCCCTCTGATCTCCCAATCTCGCTGGTTGGTCAAACATGGGGAACTGATGGAGGTGGACACGCAGACCATGAGTATTTCTGGGTCAAAATTCAAGTTGCCCACAAGGCCTGTGTACCTTCATCTGTTTAATGACTGTCTTCTGCTGTCCAGGAGGAAAGAGTGAGTCCTAAAGATGCATAGGACAGCTGCATAATCTGTGAATTTCAAAGTGGATGCACATCTATCTTAGATGGTAATTTTGGCAGCCATGTATTATAGGTACATTTGTTTTATTATTTCTCTTCTTTACCTTTCAATTAACCAGGTAATCTGATTAATAACTAATTCTCATTTATAAGGACCACATGGCCAAACAATGCATAATAATTGCAATACAATAAAGAATTAGACACAAATACATTGAGACAGATCGTGCACATTAGGTTATGTTTTCATCAGCGAATGAAATTCTATGCAAATTCCACACTGAACATAGGTACAATATGAATTTAGTTTACCCATATGTGGATGCTTACGAGTTACCACACTAGATATAACAGCAAATCCAGCATATGCTAGTGGCTTTAGAATGGTCAATAGTAACCCAATGTCGCAGAGTATTTGCATAAAAAAATCAGTGACAACCAGGCTTGGAATTTTGTCATTTTAGGGGAAAGGTTATCTGGCTTTCAGTATCACAAAAATGTTTACGGCACAAAGGCCTGGTATTGAATGTTAAGTAACGTTAAGGCTAGCTAGCCAGAAGGATAACATTACCTCAGTTACCCAAAAATAAACCATAAATAAAGTATCCTTTAAATCACAATCACCCGCGCTAATGAGTATGACCTAAATAAACAAATATAGTGACTTATTTGTAAGTGAAGTAAGTCATATTCGTTTTTTTATCTTTTGCCACAAACACTGCCATGTCTAGTGACCTCAAACCTAACGTTACTTCTTGGAGCTCTCAAAAAGCATCCAGGTGTATTCTCCCACTCGGAGGTCAGAACGTTCCCACCTCCCAGTTGCTCTTGAACACACCTTCAAAAACTGAGAGGTTTGAAATACTAGCTTGCTTACCTGCATGTAGTCTGTTCTTGTGGTTGTTCTCAGTTGCAAACTCCAAAAATCGAAGAAACTGCTGACTGTGAGGTTTTGACAGTAGCAGGGGCATAAAGGCCACAGGTGATTTTCGGGAAATCACGGCCAGAGCGAAGAGAAACATGGCCTTCGTGAATGTCCTATGCTGATGATAACATCACCTGTTGTAATTACTGTACATTTGTCACACTTCCATGTCTGGAAGCATTATAACCAAAAATTGTGTCAAAATCAAATATAGCTGGGGAAAGCACTTGAGCCCTAAAGTGGATTTCCATTTTCAAGTGGGGTCATGTGAGATGGATGTCCATCCATTTTGAGATTTGCAGACCAAGCTGCATCCGTGTGTATTACCTGCAGTCAAATGCCTCATAATATATTGCATGAATTGACAAATTCTTGCCTCTGCCGGCAGTACATGGAAGTTCATGGTGTTTGTCCACGCTAAGATTGGGCAGCTGAAGGTGAAGGACCTGAGTCAGAAGCTCCATGGCATATCAGGGTTCATCTTCCATCTGCAGCTCTGTGAGGGTCAGCAGCTCAAACACCAGATTCTGCTTAAGGCCCATACAGAGTGAGCTACTTTACATAGCATTTTCATGATATGAAATGGTTGTGATGTCAGAACTGACAGTTTCCATCTGGATTTGTTTCATCTCAGGAGTGGGAAACAGAGATGGATCACAGCCATGTTTCCTTCCGATTCGTTGGAAGACATTGAGCAGGCCAGTGAAAATGATGGTAAGTAGCTTTTTAAATAGTCTGCTGTGCAGTTAAATATTCAATGACTTACAGGAAAAAGTCACAAATATCTGATCTATATACAGTGCCTTTTAAAAGTATTCAAATCAGTACATTACAATCAATACACTAAAACCATTATGCAATTACGAGAACATTAAGTATTGCTGATTCTGGCATTATTTAAAACATCTTGGTTTACAGATGTGAAAAAATTGCCATAACAAAGAAACAATTAATCTTATCATCAGCCTTCACCTGAGAACCATTACTTAAAAAGTTATTTTTTGAAAGCATGAGTAACCAAGTTGTGATGTGGGACATTTTTTTTAATTAATCTTGTGTGTCGCAAACCTCACACTACCCATGCCTCAACACACACAATTCCTACAGTGAATTATGGTAGTGACAGGGTCATATTTTGGAAATGATTCTCATCAGGAGGAACTGAGTCCCCCAAAAGACTGAAGCTTGGGATCCCAAGGATGAGGCCAAAGCAACATTGTAGTTGCTCAATAATAAACAGGTGGCTGTCCAACAGATGGACAGTTAAAGTCCTCAATTTCATTATCTCAATCTTATTAAGTATCTGTGGCAGTATTGGAAAATTGGAATCCACAGGCGTTGTCCAACCAGCCTGGACAACCTGAGCAAAACTGCCAACCAGAATGATCCAAAATCCCTCCTACATTGTGTACAAAACTGGACCATTCTAACCAATGCAGCAAAAGGTGGCTCCACAGAATATTAATGCGTATACTAACTCTGAAAAGCACTCAGCCTCATGGACTTATGTTTTTAGCTGAAAATCAACATGAAATTAACTAGGAGTATTAACTAGGAGATTTAACTAGGTGTTTTTGCAGCTGATACACAAAACAGTCCATAATGTCAAAGTGAAAAACCAGAAAAGGATGCGTACTTTGGAAATCTACCAGAAACAGTCATAATGTAACCGTAAACAGTTTATTTTAGGCTTTCTATAATGGCTTACTATAATGTAGATAGTGAAGGTTCTAGTCAGTGAAGTTTCTGTGTATCTGGAACAAGTCCATATGCATACTTTTTTTTACTGTGAGGAGATTCGATCGCGAGGCCTATAGCTTGCAGATCTGCTTCTTTAACCAATACGCTATTTAAAAAGGTGAGTCAGTCAGTCAGTCAGTCAGTCAATCAGTCAGTAACATTCACTCTCCTTGGTCGGCCCCACTTACACGGACCGACAATAAACTCTACCTGGTTTTCAAATGAGAAAGTACTGTACTGTACTCTGTTATCAGATTATGTGTGATAATATATGTCATGTAAAAAAAATCTTGAGTGCACTGGGCTGAAATATCTCTTTGGTTTCTCCTCCTCTCAGATCTTTCCCAAGTTCAATGCATTAAGAGCTACCAGGCGCAAGAGCATGATGAGCTTACTTTGGAGAAAGCTGATATCCTTCAAGCCAAGACAATTACAAGTGACGGTAAGAGAAATATTTATTGACGGTAAGAGTGGTATTTTTGGCAACTTCAAATATCCTCATAAGTATACATATAAAGGAAAAGTTGCATGTATTATGTCTCCACAGGCTGGGTGGAGGGCATTCGGCTGTCAGATGGGGAGCGGGGCTGGTTCCCCAGAACCAATGTAGAGGAGATTACAAGTCGCAGTGCGCGTCTCCGCAACCTTAGAGAAAACATTCGCATCAAGTGTGTCACACAAAAACTGGAGGATGAGTTCATTTAAGTATTTTCTCCATCCTGCAGGCTCCATTTATGGTTGGAATTACCATGAAACTGTCAAACTCAATTATCTATAAGACAGCTTTCATGCAAATCCAGTTTCTCAATAGTGCAACAGTTTCTGTTGATCTGGTTGTGGGAACTTTTTTTGTTTGCATGTGCTCAAAGAGCATTATTTCTCTGGAATATCTTGAATATGAGCACTATGATTAAGCAATATGGTTATCCATTGGAAACACCCAATTTGTGACATACTGTAAAAATAATCTGACCAAACAAAATATTACCATCTACATGAAGATGTACACATATCCATTGGCACATCTGTACGTGTGTGTGTGTATATTGACTAATTAGATTGCAGATTTAGCATTAATTTAAATGTTTGCTGTTACAGCATGTGTATTGTTTGTGCTCCTATAGCTGGTCATAATCTATGGAGATAATTATGTAAATGTTCCTACTCACCATGTACTTAAATTTGTTAATGAACATATGGCTAATTTGGCTAATTTAATCAAGATGACTGTAATTTATGAGGCCTAGGGTCTGCCAAAATATGCCATACCATCAAATAAATCGAACTAATAAAATCTAGATAACAAAATATTGATATTTCAGTTTTTTAGCACAATACTGTAAATGCATTACACCTGAAATAAATGTACATATGTACTTTCCAGTGTTTTATTTATTTACAGTACTACAAAAACAGACAACCTTGCATTTTTCATAAACATTCAAAAATTATTTATCTATAAAAATAAATGCAAATATACATAAACGTGTGTGTATCTATTGATCTTAAACATTAAGACAATATTTCTACAAGATTCAATAACAAAAAGGTTACTTAAATTTGCATTTTTTTATTCAATTTTAATTCAGAAAATTATGACAAATTACTAAATAAAAGATTTTCAGAGGCTATTACTTGGTTGCACAGCCTTTGGCCAAGATTGTTCAGTCTTTGTTCAGTCTTTGTGGGCCTTCCAGTTTTTGTAGGCCTTCCAACTGGACAAAGGTGTAACAAGCATATTGATGGCTACAAGAAGCAAGAAGACATCTGCAGCTACTGGGATGTTGAGCCTGCTGCAGTTGGATTGTAATAAGCCACATCTGCTCCCATCTTCCCAGAGATGCTGTCACTCAGTAATACATCTAACGGATCCTGCATTTGCCTTCAGTCCTGCTAAACAATTTCTTTCTCCTAACCAATTGTTTGTTAATTAGATCATTCGATAGCTAGCCATCTAGTTATTTTTTTTGCATTTGATTTTATTACTAGGCAATTTCGAGTGTGTGTGTGTGTGTGTGTGTGTGTGTGTGTGTGTGTGTATGTGTATGTGTAGCCTACTCTAGCAGCTTTGACCCATTGTTTCTAGTAGATCCTCTCAAGCTCTTTCAAATTGGATGGGGAGCATCATTCATTCATTCATTTCATTCATCTTCATCCACTTATCCATTGTCTGGTCACGGGCAGCAGCTCCAGCAGGAAACCCCAAACTTCCCTTACCCGATCTACATTTGCAAGCTCTGACTGGGGGATCCCGAGGTGTGTCGAAATATAATCTCTCCACCTAGTCCTGGGCCTACACCGAGGTCTCCTCCCAGCTGGACGTGCCTGGAACACCTCCCTAGGGAGACGTCCTAGGGACATCCTTACCAGATGCCCGAACCACCTCAACTGGCTCTTTTCAATGCAAAGGAGCAGCGGCTTTACTCCGAGTTCCTCACGGATGACTGAGCATCTCACTCTATTTCTAAGGGAGACGCCAGTTACCCTTATGAGAAAACTCATTTCAGCCGCTTGTAACCACGATCTAGTACTTTCAGTCATGAACCAGCCTTTCTGACCCTAGGTGAGGGTAGGAACGAAAATTGACCGGTATATTGAGAGCTTTGCCTTCCGGCTCAGCTCTCTTTTCATCACAACGGTGCGGTAAAGCAAATGCAATACCACCCCTGCTGCGCTGATTCTCTGGCCAATCTCCAGCTCCATTTTTCCCCCACTCGCAAACAAGACCCTAAGATACTTGAACTCATTTTAATTGGGATAAAACCTAATTCCCTACGCGGAGGAGGCACTCCATCGGTTTCCTGCTGAGAACCATGGCCTCATATTTAGAGGTGATAATCCTCATCCCAACCGCTTCACACTCGGCTGCAAACCGAGTACCACCACCCCTGTCCTGTTGAAGAGGCGTGTCATCCAAGACATCCCCTCCACATCCAAAGCTTTCAACATTTCTGGAAGAATCTCGTGAATCCCTGAGCTTTGCCACTGTTGAGCTGTTTAACTACCTCAGTGACTTCTGCCAAGGAGATTGACGATGCTTCCCCATCAGCCTCCAGCTCTGCCTCTACTAAAGAGGGCGTGTTAGTGGGGTTTAGTAGTTTCTCAAAGTGTTCCTTCCATCACCCAATTACTTCCTCAGTTTATGTCAACAGTGTTCCATCCTTACTATACACAGCTTGTACACTGCAATCATCAGGTCTCCCAAAATGTTCAATGGGGTTCAAGTTCAGTCTTTTGTTGGGCCACTCAGACATTTAAGGGCTTGTCCCGAAGCCATTTCCAGCATTGTCTTGACTATGTGCTTTGGTTTGTTTTAATGCTGAAAGGTCTTCTTCCTGTGCGCTTGTGCATCGGCTTTTCGTCAAAGACCTTAATAGCTTGATGCTTCCATCCCTTCACTGTAGGATGATATTAAAGCCAGATGATGAGTTGTACCTTTTATTTTGCCAGACATAATGCTTAGCATTCAGGCCTAATTGTTTGGTTTTGATCTCATCTGACTAGGGAATCTTTTTCCTCCGAGTCCTTCAGGTGGCATGTCATTTGAGTGTTTTACTCAGGAATGGATTCCATATAGGGTTGATTGATGTAAAATTGCAGAAATCGTTAACCTCCTGAAAGGTTCTCCCATTTCTGCATAAAAACCTTATTAACCAATACATTTTTTGCCCAGTTACTTAGTTGGTTAGTTTCAATCTTTCCCCAGATTTACAGTGGGGAGAACAAGTATTTGATACACGGCTGATTTTGCATGTTTTCCTACTTACAAAGCATGTAGATGTCTGTAATTTTTACCATTGGTACACTTCAACTGAGATAGACGGAATCTAAAACAAAAATCCAGAAAATCACATTGTATGATTTTTTTTGTCCGTATTGCCCAGCAACAGCCCAGAAACCTGAAGGATCTGGAGAAGGTCTGTATGGAGGAGTGGGCCAAAATCCCTACTGCAGTGTGTGCAAACCTGGTCAAGAACTACAGGACTCGTATGATCTCTGTAATTGCAAACAAAGGTTTCTGTACCAAATATTAAGTTCAGGTTTTCTGATGTATCAAATACATATGTCATGCAATAAAATGCAAATTAATTATTTATAAATCATACAATGTGATTTTCTGGATTTTCTTTTAGATTCCGTCTCTCACAGTTGAAGTGTATCTATGATAAAGAGACCTCTACATGCTTTGTAAGTAGAAAAGCCTGCAAAATCAGCAGTGTATCAAACACTTGTTCTCCCCACTGTATGCTGCTATGCAATCTTGGAGGTCTTCAGAGAGTTCTTTGGACTTCACAGCATGGCTCTAACATAAACCGTGAAGTGTGAGACCACATATAGACCTACGTGTGCCTTTCTAGATCATGTCCAATCGATTGAATTTGCCAAAGATGGACTAAAGTTGTAGAGACAGCTCAAGGTTCATCATTGGACACAAGATGCATCTGAGCTCAAATTTGAGTGTCATGGCAAAGGGTCTGAATAAAAATGTCCATGAGACTTTATTATTTTCAATAAATTGGCTCAAATGTCCAAAAACGTGTTTTCCCTTTGTCATTATGAAGTGTTGTGTGTAGATTGATGGCAAAAAATATATATTTAATACATTATAAATTAACTTACAACAAAACAAATATCACAACAAAATGTGGAGAATGTAAAAGTCTTAATACTTTCTGAAGGCAATGTCCTTTATTGATTAGTTTAGGAGAAATTGATGATCATCAAAAATGGAAGTCCTGAACCATGAAGAAAAAGTAGAACATAGTATCTTGTTAAAATTATATAGTTCTGTTAATATAATAAACCAAAGGGAAGTTGTGCATCATTATAAAACATGACATGGGGAATGCAAAGGCATGAATGTAAGGTGACAAAATAAAATACTGGGAAATAAAATAATATTGTTTTCATTAAAGGTCTATGGGCAAATCAATATAGTCTCCTTATATTTAGGAGTTTGTACAATCTAACCAATTAAATAGTATTTTTAAGTAGAGACATCATGTTTTATGAAGCTGAATTTGTTAACTTGGCTAAAGAGGACTGAATAACCTACAAAAGAATAATAATGCATATTGGCCACATCATAGAGAGAATAAAATCATTTGTGGGTTTTTAATGGTAACAAGTCTTTGGGTTTTAGTGACTTTGTGGCAGGTTGGTGGCCTGCAAGCCCAATGAAGGTTGTTGACTGGTAAATGCTTTTTTCTGAGTTCATAGCTTAGTTCAGTGAGCAGTATGATAAGCCACCCACCACATCACATGGTGACCTTTATACCACAGAGTGAAAAAAACATGGTGTAGCCTGCATGGTGAAACATATGTACATGGTGTAGCCTGCACCTCTGACTGTCACCCTTCCTCTACCTGGCTGATCCACCTTGGCCTAAATGTTCAGAGGCAAAATATAAAATTCCCCTCTTTGCATATAGGCTCATTTACCTTCAACACAGCAAAATAGTGAACCTGCAGAAATGGATGAACACTCATCTACCCCTGTATGGTTACATGGTGATGTATATTATGATGCTAACTAATCATGTGTTAAAAGCCACTGGCTGAGTGATGCATTGCTAATTTAAAAGGCTTAGCAAGCAGGTAAGTTAGACATAGAAGCAATTGTGCACACTGATTTGTAACTGTAAATTCAGCATCAGCTTATAGCTTAGCTGGCTTTGCATTTGTGACTTTGATGGGTATATTTCTTCCAATTCATACATAACTACCTGCCCTTTAAGAAAAATGAAGGAGTGTATGTTTTTGATGCAAGTTATTTAGAAACACAATGATGAAAAATATGTTTTTATTGATTTATTTTACATAAAATATCAAGAGCGATCATAACAGAAATATGGTGAGTAAGAGCACTACATTTTCCATGTGGGTTGAATCATATAGTTTAGATAAAAATATGGTAATCAGTGCACTAAAAATATACTACAACTGTATAGTAGCATTGTCCTTAATGACAGTACTGACAGTAGCTTACAGCAAAAGACACAAATATTTTCATTCAATTATTCCAAACTAATATATTTGCTATCCAAAAATGCATGTATATTTCTGAAAAATTGCATGTGTTTTTTTCTATTGAGTGAGGCCAATGGTAAATGAATCTCAGTCTACAGCCAATATCATTGGTTTCTGGGACTCTTTTCTGTTCAGCAGTTTTTTTGGCATGAGGGGTGGAGCCATGTGGTTCGAGGTAGGTTGTAGATTATTTTCGAGCTGTTAAGACAAGAAATGCACACCAATGAGCATAGGTTTTACATTTTGGGACTAGGCTACTTTTTGTTTGCATCTAAAAGGATTTCTTCTTGTAACACACAACATATCAGCTGCTTTAGGAACAAGCAAATGGGGATCATTTTTTGTGAACATACTGTATTGTTTGGAAACTGCATCTTCACAAAATGAATATACAGTACATCAGTTGGAATCATGAGATAAATACAGTTTTCCGATAAGTTGTAGCTTTTATTTTGTAATAGTCCTGTACCTGTTGCAACTGTAAGATCCAGTTCTGATAGTCTTCAGGACAGGTACAGGATACCTGCAGCGGCTCCAGGAGTTCACCTGCACCACACAATGTGCAATCGAGGTAGATTGTTTTTTGTCAATTTATACAGCTTAGTTGATACAAACATATATATGTTTGTATCAACTAAGCTGGTACATTTTCGTGATGCAAATGTTAAACCACACTGTATGTGGTTTTGTATAATACCTGTTAACTCAAACTCAAGTCTCCCCGGAAATGCAGAATTCTCAATGGCTGTGATGCTTTTTCGAGGCAATCTACCCTAAAGTGACATTAAAAACCATTTGATGTGCTACTTATCTTATAATATTTTGTATTATATTTGAAAAAAAAGTACAGTACAGAACAGCATTAGTACATCACGAAAAAAGATTCATTAAAACAACATGTAGTTCATTAGTTTCACATGTGACAGTTTCCTAGAGAAAATAATTTGGTGTACCTCATATTTGACACTGAGCCTCTTACTATCCACAGAGAGAAGGAGTACATCTTGAGGGAAGAGGACAAGTAGTCGTTCATGAAGTCCCTGCAAATGTGGATCACCGTTGTCACATTGTTTCTTTTATAAGCACTATTATAACCAAATGTACAGATAAAATTGGCATATTATTTTTACAGCATGAAAACAACAATGTTATACTATTACCAATATATTCCTTAGCATTAGCATTTTTCCAAGTCTTAGCATGATTTGTCATTTCTGTCTATCTAGTGTAAGAATATTTGTACAGTATTTGTACACATTTATAATAATGTGGTATGTCCGTTTTTAAAATATACAATCACCAAAAGGGTTGTCATCTTTAATAAAAATAAGCAAAAAGGCAGTGTTAAAAAACCCACAGGTAATTTTCTAACATGTGAAATATATTATACTTCTTGTATGATTCAAGCTGAATGTAACACCATGTACTGTAAAATATGGTTGGGGATCTTTGATGTGATGTAGCTATTCAGATTCCATTGGTCCTGGGAACCTTTTAAAGGTGAACAACATAATGAACATTATCTAGTATTCTGTTTAAAAACTTGGTTGCCTCTCCCACTAGGCTGAAACATGTCAGCAAGAAAATGACCCTAAACATACACTGAAACAGGTGGTTATTTGACCACAAAGTCAACATTCTGTAATGACCATATTAGGTTTTCAAATAAATCCCAGACCTGTGTTATGAATTCAAGAGGGCGCTCCATAAAGGCCATGGGATTTCAAGAATCTGGAAAGATTTGGTAAAGAGTAGAATAGAGGCTGGGTGTTTGTAAAGGCAACTGCTGATGTCAAAATGGCTTTATAAAATACATTTGATTGATTGATTGAGTAATGGTCAAGATAACTTCCAATGTTTTCTCCAATCTCATACAAAATTAAAAGGCTCTGTGCTGTTATCCTTGTAAGGATATGGCGCACAAAGAATATAAAAAGGTTCAAATTATCTTGACTTAAGACATTTTTAATTTTGATTCCTCATCATTAATCAAGTGCAAAATATTCCTCTTGTTTGAAAATTACAGCACAGCACATGTCTTTATTTAATTGAACCTTTATTGGTGATGTTTTATTTTGATATGTTGGCTGGATAAACCATTTCATTATTAACCAAATAAATCATTTTTAACCTGGGAACTAACTTTCTTATTCCTGATTGACCAATGCATTACTTTTGTTTTAATAAATGTGACAGAGAAAATGATTAGCTATCTAGCAATTACCATTCAGTAATCGCTGCATAGAGGATGTAATTCATTCACTTGTATACAACACCTAAAGTCACATGGTTAGCAACGTGATGCCTTTTTGGTAGATGTGTGCTTTGGTAAGTTTTTGTATGTTTTTGATATCTTCTAGCTTTAATAGCTTCTAGGTCTATAAAACCTAAATAAGTGTATCCCTGTTTCCAAAAATATTGGGATGCTCTGCAAAATGGAAAGAAAAAATGCAATGATGTACAAATCCCTATATACAATAATAAATAGTACATGGACAACATAAATTGTTAAAACTGAGAAATGTAATTGTTCCTTGGAACATACATGCCCACTTTGAATTTAATGCCAGCAACATGATTTCAAAAAAGCTGAAACAGAGGCACCAAAAGACTGGAAACATTGTGTAATGCTTAAAAAACTAAACCTGATGGATTAACTAATTACGTCAATTGGCAAAAGGTTAGAAACATGATTACACATAAAAAAAGCATTCCAGAAAGGATGAGTCTTTCAGAAGTAAAGATGGGGTGGGGTTCACCACTCTGTTACTATGCAGGAACATTTATTAATAACGTTTCTCAATGTAAAATTGTAAAAAGTTTGGGGAATTCATCTACTACAGTACATAATATCATTAAAAGATTTAGAGAATCTAAAACAATCTCTGTATGCAAGGGACAAGGCCGTAAAACCAATATTGGATAGATCTTAGATTAGATCTTCTTGCCTTCAGACGGCAATGCTTTAAAAACAGACATGATTCTTTAGTGGACCTGTCTGCAGTCCAGACCTGTCACCCAGTGAAGACATTTGACTCATTATGAAATGAAAAATACAACAAAGGAGTTCCCGAACTGTTGAGCAGCAGAAATCCTGTATTAAGCAAGAATGGGAGCACTTTTCACTGTCAAAACTACAGGAATTCCCAAATGCTTACTGAGTGTTGTTGAAAGAATGTGATTAATGTGTTAGAAGAGGTGATGTAACACAGTGGTAAACGTGCCGCCGTCCCAACTTTTTTTAAACAAGTTTGTTGGCATCAACGTCATTCTGCCACATTCCTTATTAATTCCTGAACATCATACCTTTTCGTGACACATTTGAATTGTTTAGCGTGGCTAACATGCTTGCCTGCATGACAGGTATGATGCTATCACGACCCTGTCAAAAAGACTAATGTGGGTGAGCTACACAACTTAAAGTGTGGGTTGTTACCTGTCTCTGTGTGTTGATGATGTGAACCATGGATAGAAATACTGGCTGGCCCATGTGCTGAATGGGGGACCCTTCCCATTGCCATATTGGGGCATGCAGTAAATACTTTTTCAGTTCCTCTTTCTTCCAACTCTCATCGCATGGTAACTACAATAAGTAAAAAAGTGACAACAGAAACACTTACACACAACAGTATGCCAATTATATTTTCTTTCATGAGGATGAATTTAGTTCGTTATAGTTCCATTTGAAACTGAGAAAATTATACAATGCAGTATTTTAACTGTATATCTGAATTATTGCTTTATGTCAATTGACCACTGTTAAATTTTTATTCATGTAACTTATTAACTTAGAAAATGTTTTTCCCCATGCCTCTTTTTGCCCTCTTGAAAATGTAATTCTGGTTTCGTAGCTGTTCAGAAACAAGTCTAATGATACCGAAATGGCAAATAGAATGGTTTGTTACATTTCATTTTGAGTCCCAATTTCCATTTGTAGATGTTATAGTCTGTAAAGCAGCCACAGAGACACTCCAAAAATGAATAATAATAATTAGATATATACAAACATATATACGTTATTATCTGTAATTTACTTTAAATGGGTGGTGTTCTGATTATGGTGGGAGCCTATAAGAGCCATTAGAGAAGGCATGAGGACAAATAATGTACACAGTATGAAAAGCAATATAGCATTATTGTTAGTTTTGAATTTGTTCAAAAATATTGCAAATATTTTCATTTATTTTCTTTTACTTGATGAAAGCTAAAGAAGAGAGTTGGCTGAAACAGCGATAAGCAGTACTTGTGCACCAGATACAGTGGCATAGACATGGGTTCCCAACCAACCTCCAAAAGAGGGCGCCTGAGCTGGCTTATCTCATTTGAGGGGTTAGATATATAGAAACTTGTATTCTCTTTAAGCAATTTTTAATGAGTAATTATATTTGGTATTTTTATATAATTATCATGTCAGGTCCTATAATAAAAAATTATCTCACAATGCATACTTTCAGGATGGATCCCAAAGTTAGCTGAATCAAAACAACTATGGCACATTTAACCATTATGGCACACTCACGATTGTATCTTTCACTTTTGTTTGAATAACTTAGAAAAGCTTTAAAAACTATATTTTGGATCTTAGAAAATATATAAAATAGATATTTAGATATCACTTTAGATCTTGTTGTCTTTCTTGAAAAAAAACTGAGTGAACTTGTCAGAAACCAGGAAATGACTGAGGGATTTCACTTGCCTGTTGTTTTGATCCTGTACAATCGCCACTGTTTGAGTGGTTGACCAAAGCTATGCCTGTTTGATTAATTTATGATACCATCAAAAGGTATTGCTTGGGATGTTGGGTGCAAAATTGATGCTCCCCAGAGAAAGTATATGTCTAACACGGTTTGCCAGTGTCTGATTAAACATTGTACCAGGTAAGACAGTGCACAGTGGGAAGGGCTTAGCGGTTGGCTCGTGGATTTGTATCTCGTCTCCTCCATGTGATGGATCCATTTGTGCAACTCCATTGCGCTGGCACAGATGAAAACTTTTGAATCCACCATTGGACCTAACAGTGTGAGGAAGATGGTGGCCATTAAAAAAATATGCAATAATGCAGTGTTGTCTTGCTTTATACTTGTGAAGCATGGTCATGTTAAAATAGAATAAATCACATACTTGTGTGTATTAAATGAATGTGTTGAGCTATAAAGCTATAGGCCCTTCATTTGATCCACAATATTAATAGGACTAACCACAGATCTGGAACATGTGTTGAGAGTTGGAGTCCAGTGAGGTTGCCTGGAAAGACAGCCCAGATAGAGGCAGCATGCCCTGGGAATGAAAAGACAAGATGCTGACTTCTAATCATATTCAAGTCAACAAGCATCTGCCAGTGTGTTGTTTACACTAGGTTCTCATTTGTAAAGGAACCAACCTCATAGGTGAAGTCACGATGAGAGTGGTCTAGAGACAGGATCAATAAGTGAGAGGAGAACAGTACCAGATAGTGATCATTTGTCTCCTATTGGAACGGGAACATAAGAACATCTGTGAACTCAGTGAATTATTATTATTGACATCTACTGTATATCTGAGGTTGTGTGATGTTACCTGTGTGTAGCTGTTGTACATAGACACAAGGGAGGAGTGCACGATCTCTCCATACGTGTGTGCAGGCTGGCCCTCCCAGGCACGGATTGGCTGGCTGTAGATTCTGTGGTGCAGCTCTTCTTTGCTCCTGCCCCATAGCAACATCTATGGTAATAAATAGACTTCACCAGTCTCATATAAAATATGATGCAGCAGTGGGGTTTACATGAGTTCACATTATTTACAAAATGTTGTTTCTGATCGTTGCTCTAACGCCTTGTTTCTGAACCCTGCTCCTGGGCACCCGCCTGCCCTGCGTGTTCTACATCTCTCCCTGCTCTGTCACACTTGGTTCAAATTTTCAGCTCATTACCAAGCTCATCATCAAGGTAAGTTAGGGCAGGGAGAGACCTAAGCGCAAAGCAGGCTTGAGAAACCCTGCTCTATCATATATTTAACTACATGAACGGATATGTTTATGCCAATGTATTCAAACTTGCGGACACCAATATGTTTTTTTTTCTCAGTGTGGTGAGGGTGTTATAGACCGACACAATGATCATCTCACCCTCTTTAACACCAACTGAATTTTTGACTCCAAACCTAAACCCTAAGCAAGAAATATATTTTTTCATTGTGTGGACCATATTAACCTTCTGGGGACAGGATTGACATATTTTTATATCTTTGAGGGGACTCATTAATAAACCCAGGATCCTTCTCTCCTCCACGAACCTCTTGCTCAAGGTGTCTCACTGAAGCGTAGCGAGAGGGTGGATCGGTTTGTCCATTCCTCACAGACAACTGTAACCGGCTCTCTCCTAGATTCCATATCCTGGAAATATAACAGTACATTAGTGGTCAACCCCATATTACAATGAAGCAAATCAGTCTCAAACACATGCGTGGCGCTAGGGAAGGTAGATACTATTAATTTTTTTACCATAGACCTAATACTGACCACTCATCCTGCCTGAGCCTCCTCAACCCTTAAATGTCCAGACAATAAGCAGATTAAACATAAGTGGGGCGCACAAGAAGCAGACACCCAGCATCTGACTCCCTCTTACAGAAAGTAGCAACAGAAGTTACACACCCCTAAACTGTTGTAACAGTTCTGTCGCATGCATGCATGCATTCTTAAATGTGTGTGCACAGACAAGAAAACTTGTTTTTGTGCATGGTGTTGTTGGTGGCTGCACCCTTGTCTTCTTGGAGTTTGGACACAGGAGTCCTTAAATTGTGATTGTGATTAGGTCCTTGTTTTAATCCCCCACTCTTTTAATGAGGGGATTTATAGTCCTGGCCAGATTGGATAGGAGGGAGAGACGAGGGGGGAATTGTTGGCTAACAATATCCACTACCGCTCATGTTCTAATCACATTAAAACCGCATCATTTACCATCAGTATGGTCATGACTAATAAATAGTGCGAAAATGTTTTTCGCCTCAACATGTGTGAGAATTTGTGAGAATAAAGATATACATTATTTTGTTTAAGGGAATATTTCAAAATGCCCTTGTTCAGCTCCGGAAAAAATTGAGAGACAACTTCACCTATTTCTTTCCATTCCAAAAAAGTTGAAAAGGAAGGTTTTGAGTGAGGAACAATTTGCAGTGGTCTCTTAATTTTAACCATTCTGTTCTTCAATCAAAACCTTCCTTTTTGGACTTTTTTGGAAAGGAAAGAAAAAGGTGCAGTGGTCTCTTAATTTTCACCGGAGCTGTATGTTATCGTTCCGTAAACATGGAAATTATTTTCTGAAGTGCTCAAAGAAAGATACCACACAATTTCAGGTACCACGAAACATCATTACCATAACGTCACCCTATTGCCCTCAGGCTCTATCGTCTTTTCAGTTGTTAGGTTTTAACTATTAAATGAAACAAAACAGTGCCCTGAAAATACAGTATTGAAACTGCAAGCACACTTGCCAGTGTGTACACCAACTGTTTTTGTCAAACAGACACCATTTCCTTTCAATGCCTTGTCAAATACAAAACACCTTATTTTAATGACCTTTAATCAGCCCAAACCCCACAATATGTGCTGTTTAATCATATTAATTAAAACATACCAACAAAGCCAAAAACCTCAGTATTTTACTGTGTTTTATGTCTTAGCTGTATTGTACGTCTCATCATAGAACTTGATATTGTGAATCAGATCAAATTGTCCTCATGCTTGTTAGTCGTAGATGCTGTCATATGTTCTGAAATCTCCAATGTCATATTTCCGGATTAACAAAATGACTTGAGGTCGACTGACAATCAATCAAACTTCAACATTTCCCATGAGGGATTCGCTGGGTTCGTGATAATCTTTTATACAAACTATCAACAAATGAAGACTCACCCTGAGTTGTCAATCTCCAGGAGCTCGATCTCGTCAGGGCCCACTTCGTCAATCCCAGAATGTGCTCCTCGCTGAGTCACACTACAACATCCCATGACTGGGTTGCCGTTTCTTGTCCTCTCCCAGCCTAATCCAGTCCAGACAGACAGAGAACTCCTACATTCAGCATCCGTCACTATTCCTCACAAACTAAATGTGCTATACCATCTGCCTCTGTCTGCACTCATCCCCACGGCTTCTGCACTGCACGCCAACCAGACAGGGTGAATACATAGAGGGCGGGGGATATAGAGGAAGTATGGTGCAGAGGGAAAGAGGGATTTAACCTTAAATTCACAGTTCCCCTTTTTTCTAACACAATATCACTATCCCAAAATAATAAAGAAGAAGGTGTGAAACCTTCTGATATAAGTTGTGCTAATCAACCCGAAACTCTGAACAAAGTCACAATGCACTCATTCTTCCTTCCTGTCAGTTAGAACCCAGACCACACAGAGATCTACGCAACTTCCTCGGTGCCTGTTTCACTCGGACAGTGTTACAAAGCAAACTCAACATCCGAACCCTGTTTGATTCCCTTTAGGGAATCATGCAAATGAAGCAACAGATGGCAGAGCCATTGAGAAGTAATTGACATTGTTGAACGTAGCAGAAATAATGTTACTGCAGTGTTTAATAAGTACAGAGGCAAGATAATTACATGTTTCACAGCTGAGAGACAAAGATCTGCAGTCAAAACATCAAGCCACAGCTTCACCACAATTTTCTATTGTGCTTTGGTTGTTGTAAATGTTACAGATTAGGTTTGTGTTGATTTGGTCTTGATGGAGCCCCTGTAAAATACATAGCCTCAAAATACGTAATCATTAAAATACACAATCATGATTTTTCCAGGGCTGAACATTTGCCATGAGGATAAATATGTATTATTTTCATACACTATGTAGTGTTTTTCTAAAATAAGAAACTGATTTCGTTTCATTGCAAGTTTCCAAATTCGCCCCAACATTTAAGTCTATATTTTGACAGGTCTGAGTGTCTCTAGGTGAATATATCACATCTCTTTCCTTTGCTCTTTCTCCCTTTTCTCTTTGGCTGTGCTCGGTGTGTCCACTGGCTCAGGGGCCCCATCTCCCTTCAATATCCCTTCCTTCTGTCTGTCTGTCCCCAGAGGACAGCTGGTGCCTGGCTGGGGCATGTGGAACAGGGTGGGCCTCAGGGAGTAGCAAAAGGGTTGGAACTGGTCTGGGGTCCAGGCTTTGACTGGCGTGCGTTGCACATAGAAGCATGAGCCCTCAGTCTGAGCTGGGTTTGACAGTGACACCAATGTGGTCTTTATCTGGAGAATGTTTGGTGGCTTGGGGTGTTTCAAGTTCCTTGGGTGCTGCTCCCAGGTGCATTTGTTGAGCCGGAGTTCAACACGGGTGTGGGCAGGCTTTGGTGGCCTAGGACTGGGTTTACGGGTGTGCTGTGGTCTGGGGTCCCCCGCTGGGACTGTGTGTCGGTTTCTATCAACCTGAAGGAATGGGATATTGTGCATAGTGACAGGGGCAGGAGGGTTGGCAGTTGGTGTTTGGGTGGTATCAGTATTAGTTCGAGTTTCAGAGAGAGCCCTCATGGTGTCAGGATAATCTGTTTTTCCATTCAGTGACTTTTTTTCAGACACAGACACCACAGTCTTCTGTGGTTTAATGGTGGTGAGGTGCTTTTGGATGGAGGCACTCTTTGGATGCTGGGCTCGGTGGGGTCCTGCTATTTTGGTCTTCTGGCTTAGGGCAGGCATGGGAGTGGTCTCCCCATCATATAATAGCACAAAGTTTTTCTGACTGGCTAGCGGCAGCAGCTTCAGCCCAAGGCGAATTTTGTTGAAGATCTCTAGAGTCAGATCTACAGGAGATAAAGCATAAAAAAGCAGGGTCTGATTAACCAACAACTGGGTTATTGCAATCACAGGAGATCAGGCTGCTAAATCATGTAAGTGTACTTAATGAAAAAGGAGAAAAGTTGGCAAATGAACCACTTGTTCTGAGATCAGATGCTTTTGAGTAAATAACAAAGCCGTTTGCAAAAAAGTTGAGATGCTGCGTGAAATGCAAATGAGAACATAATGCAATGATGTGCCATCCATCCCAATGTTCCACTGAATAATAGTACAACAGCCACGCTGTTGTAATACGTGCAGAATGTGGTTTGGCATTGTCTGCTGAAATGAGCAAGGCCTTCCCTGAAAAATAGCTTGTCTGGGTAGCAGCATATGTTGCTCCAAAACCTGTATATACAGCTCTGGAAAAAATTAAGAGACCACTCCTAATTTTTCTTAAATAGGCATGTGTCTGTTAAATAGTCTCAGTTAAATTCCAGCACAGGCACACCTCAAATCGAATTTAACAAGGAAGAGTATAATAACCACTGCTGTGGTCCTCACTATCCTCTTGCAATAGGTCCAGCTGGTTGGCAAACACTGTGCAAGTAGTACTTCAAAGAGAATTGAATGAAAAAATAACTATTCAGCATGACAAAGGAGTCGAAAAGAAAAGCTTTGAGTCAGGAAAAGAAGGGTTCAATTCTGGCATTACTGGCATAGGGATACAGTAAGCATCAGGTTACATCCATTCTAAAAAATTTCAAAGACAGCAGTTCTTAAGAACAAGGTCAAGCAACAGGCATTGGAGACAAAGCTACAGACTGGCAGAGGGCGAAATCGACTGTCCACTGACAAAGAAGACCGTCAACTCATTCGAATGTTCCTCAAGAACCGGAAGATGACATCAAGTGACCTACAAAAAGAATGGCAAACAGCAGTTGGAGTGAAGTGCATGGCGAGGACGGTTCGAAACAGGCTCCTAGAGGCAGTGCTGAAGAAAAAAGTCCTTCATCAATGAGAAGAAAAGAAGAGTCAGTCTGAAGTTTGCAAAAGATCATAAGGAATGGACTGTAGAGGAATGGAGTAAGATAATCTCTCTGAAGTGTCAGATTTTCAACTTTGCCCAACACCTCATTGTCTAATTGTTAGACGGAGCCCTAGAGAGGCCTACAAGCCATAGTGTCTCACACCCACTGTGAAATTTGGTGGAGAATCTGTGATGATCTGGGGATGTTTCAGCAAGGCTGGAATCGGGCAGATTTGTCTTTGTGAAGGATGCATGAATCAAGCCAAGTACAAGGTTATCCTGAGAGAACACCTGTTTCCTTCTGCTCTGACAATGTTCCCCAACTCTGAGAATGTTTTTTTTCCAGCAGGACAACGCTCCATGCCATACAACCAGGTTAATCAAGGTGTGGATGGAGGACCACCAGATCAAGTCATGGCCAGCCCAGTCTCCAGACCTGAACCCTATTGAAAACCTCAGGAATTTGATCAAGAGGAAGATGGATGGTCACAAGCCATCAAACAAAGCCGAGTTACTTGAATTTTTGCGCCAGGATTGGCATGAAGACACTCAACAGCAATGTGACAGACTGGTGGAGAACATGCCCAGATATATGAAAACTGTGATTAAAAATCAAGGTTATTCCACCAAATATTGATTTCTGAACTCTTCCTAAGTTGAAACATTAGTATTTTGTTGTTGGAAAATTAATATGAATTTGTTTTCTTTGCATTATTTCAGGTCTGACAATTATTCATCCCATAAATAATAACACATTTTGATTTGTCAGACCACAGGACAGTTTTCCACTGCGCTTCAGTCCATGTTAAATGAGCTTGGGCCCAGAGAAGAAGGCAGTGGTTCTGGATCTTGTTTATATATGGTTTCTTCTTTGCATGGTAGGGTTTTGACCAGAATATTTGAATGCAGTGATGTACTGGGTTCACAGGCAATGGTTTTTTAAAGTGTTCTTGAGCCCATGCAGTGATTTCCACAACAGAATTGGGTCAATTTTCAATGCAGTGCCGCTTGAGGGCCAATATTACTTTTCGGCCTAACATTCAGAGATGAACATTCAGAGATTACTCCAGACACTCTTAACCTTTTAATGATATTATGTACTAAAGATGATGAGATCCCCAAACTCTTTGCAATTCTACGCTGAGAAATGTTATTCTTAAATTGTTTGAACTACTTGCCTGCGCAGTCTTTCCCATAGTAGTGAACCCTAGCCCATCTTTTCCTCTGAAAGACTCTTCACAACCAGTCATGTTAATGACCTGTTGCCAATTAACCGATTTAGTTGTTAGATGGTCCACAATGGTTTTTCTTTGCATTACACAACGTTTCCAGTCTTTATTGCCCTTGTCCTGGCTTTTTTTAAACGTGTTGCTGGCATCATATTCAAAGTGGGCATATATTTTTCAAGAAACATTATAATTTCTCAGTTTCAATGTGTGATATGGTGTCTTTGTACTATTTTCTATTGAATAAGGTTTACATGATTTGCACATTATTGCATTCCGTTTCTCTTCACATTCTTAATAGCATACCAACTTTTTAAGGAGTATATTGTATTATATTGTGTTTTAATTACTTATATTTTACACAGTATGATCTGTCAGTTCTTGTTAAGACAATTGTATAGTCACCAAGAGTTTCCACAACAGTACTGGGAATAACTTCCTTCAGGACTTCACAGTTGGTATGAAGGGCTGGGTTACAGTTCATCTCCAACAACCAAACCTTCATTTGCAAAAGACCAAGACATACATATCAGCAGTTCACAAACACATTGAAACAAACACAAAAAAAAAAATCTATACTTGTGTGTAAATGATTCCCTTACCTAACCGTAACCGTAACCTAAACCTAATGTTTACGCCTAAAGTATATCTAATCTTAACCTCTAACCCTAGTAATTGTGTGAATGGAATTATCTGGTATGACTTGACCTTTGAAATTTGGTCCCACTATATATATTTAAATCCAGATCACAAACATACTCTGTGCATTAAAAAAACAATTAGAAGTTTTGCTGACCTTGAAGTCCTCGTCAATCAAAAAGTCACACCCAATCAGGTCAAAGTGTCCCAGTTTACGATCTAGCTTGGCTTTCACAGCAAAGAAACACTGGATCATGATCTGCTGCATTTGCTTCTAATGAATTGAAAACAGACATTGGGAATGGAGACACACAGAACCACAGATTGTCTCTCACAATCATGAAAATTGTCCAATGTAGGGAATTGTACTGTTCAAACAATTCTGCATTAATATGTGCCTTAGGGGTTTACCAGCTTACAGTGAAAGTGCTAATCACCCAATCTCTGGACAGGCCCTTGTCAAATCTGAGCTTGTCATTGACATAGGTGTTTAATCGATCCATGGACCAGACAGTCTCCTCCTTTAGCACACTGTAGAGAGGGTTTTTCTTTTGCATGTACTTTGGGGAGACAGCAGGTGACCAGGATACACATGAATGGGTCAGAGAGAGATTTGTTACAGTTGCATTATTTTATGACCTGATTGTCTATTTTCATGCAATATTTAAAGCCAGACTCTTTGTCACTTCTAAATTATCTGCTAAATGATTAGGGCTTGCACAGCCAGATGTCTCAGGTTCAGTTGTCAACACAATTCTTTTTCCTATTAGGGGCTTGTACAACAAGTTAAATTTTCCAAGTTAAATTTTCCTCATATATCTTCGCCTTCTAATAACTATTTGGAACGGTACCCCGACATCTTTTAAGCCAGAGATGTCGTTCAGACTCCATAATGTACAGTGAGGTCTGGAGTACGTTTTTTGATATTTTTATACTTTATATATTTATACAATGTATATTTTATTTTTTATAACACACTAAAAACTTCCATTGACTTGAATTGGATTTCTTCAGTTGGACTTCTATAGTGACTTTGATGTGATATTAAGTTGTATGTCTTTCTTTACAACGATGAACAACTTTGTTATTTATATTTTGTCTATTCCAACTTAAATGTGTAACAACTATGAAAACATATATTTACATAATTACCATGAATTAACCCAAAAACAGTATATCTGGAACCCCACTGACTAGAAAGACCAAACCAACTTTGTTTTACATTTAAGCTAAGCCAACTAAAAAGGTTAACACGGGTGTTGACCATGATGACATAAATGTGCAGCCTTCATTTCTATGCTATTCAACAGTAAAATAAAGAAATATACTTCCTCTACTACTCACAACATATTTTAAAAGCATCAAAACAATCCCTACTAAAGGCAAAAAACATTACAGGGTAAAAAGTAACTCTAGTAATTCCAGCATTATTATAAATTAAAGCTCTGAACATTTTATTTTGTTTGTAACTTGAGAGCTAAATCCCAAATCAAAAGGAGGATGATATTGTTTTGCATTTATCGAGTCTGGCTTTAATCGAGATGCATTTGTTGGCTAGCTGATTCTTTAATAGTAACTGTGATTTTATCTAAACAGGTAGGTCATTTGATGCCAAATATTGTTTTTAGCTGAACAATGTAAAACTTTTGGGTCTTCTCACCTGATTAGTCAAATGGGAAGATAGGTTTTGAGACTTGTGGTCGTAATGGTCACAGGTCAAACGCACATACCCATGGCGAAAGAACACCATGTAGGGAGACGTGCAGGCAATGAGAAGATAGGAGCGGACGTCAAATTTTCTCCCTTTTAGGAGCAGAGGGTTCTTGACATACCTGAGGATACATTAGTTATTTTAGCAATCAGGCAGTGTGATATGCCGATGGCCAATATACCACGGCTGAAAAGAGTTCTTGTGCATAATGCATTGCATGCTTGGAAAAAGTGCTCAGCCATGGCATATTGGCAATATACCACAAATCCCAGATAGGGGTTATTGCTAATATGAACTACAGTTAGAGCAGTAAGAAGTGATGTGATGTTTTACCTCTGATATAAGGTCTAAAAACAATGCATACTTTTTTGGTTATTTTTGGCTTATTTTCTACAAATAAATAACAGAAATGACAATATTTTCATTTGGAATTTGGGAGTAATGTTGTCAGTAGTTTATAAAATAAAACAAAAAAGTTCATTTTACTCAAACACATACAGTGGATATAAAAAGTATACACACCCCTGTTAAAATGCCAGTTATTTTATGTAAAAGAATGATACAAAGATAAATCTTTTTCCACTTTTAATGTGACCTATAATGTGAACAATTCAATTGAAAAACAAACTGAAATTTCGAGGGGGTAAAATGAAAAATAAAAACCTTGTTGCATAAGTGTGCACACTCTCTTATAACTGGGGATGTGGTTGTGTTCAGAATTAACCAATCACATTCAAACTCATGTTAAATAGAAATCATTACACACATGACATCATTAAAAGTGACTCTGATTAATCACAAATAAAGTTCAGCTGTTCTAGTAGGATTTTCCTGACATTTTCTTAGTTGCATCTCAGAGCAAAAGGTCCGTAAAGAGCTTCCAAAGCATCAGAGAGATCTCACAGTTAAAAGATATCAGTCAGGAGAAGGGTGCAAAATAATTTCAAAAGCATTAGATATACGTACCATGGAACACAGTGAAGACAGTCATCATCAAGTGGAGAAAATATGGCACAACAGAGACATTACCAAGAACTGGACCTCCCTCCAAAATGGATGAAAACACAAGAAAGAAACTGGTCAGGGAGGCTTCCAAGCGGCCTACAGCAACTATAAAGGAGCTGCAGGAACTTCTGGTAAGTACTAGCTGTGTGCTACATGTGACAACAATCTCCCGTATTCTTCATATGAATTGGCAATGGGGTAGGGTGCCAAGACGGAAGCCTTTGCTTTTAAAGAAAAACATCTAAGCCCGGCTGAAGTTTGCAAAAACAAACATCAAGTCTCCCAAAAGCACGTGGGAATGTGTGTTATGGTCTGATGAAACCAAAGTTGAACTTTTTGGCCATAATTCCAAAAGGTATGTTTGGTGCAAAAACACCGCTGCACATCACCCAATGAACACCATACACACTGTGAAGCATGGTGGTGGCAGCATCATGCTTTGGGGCGGTTTTTCTTCAGCTGGAACCGGGGCCTTAGTCAGGGTGGAGGGAATTATGAACAGTTCCAAATACCAGGCAATTTGGGCACATCTGACTGATTTGGAGCGCTATTCTAAAGAAGAGTGTGCAAATATTGCCATGTCAAGATGTGCCAATGCTTATAGACTCCTACTCAAAAAGACTGAGTGCAAAACGTGCTTCAACAAAGTATTCGTTTATGGGTGTGCACACAAATATTGCCATGTCAAGATGTGCCAATGCTTATAGACTCCTACTCAAAAAGACTGAGTGCAAAAGGTGCTTCAACAAAGTATTCGTTTATGGGTGTGCACACTTATGCAACCAAGTTACCGAGTTTTTCCCCTTAAAGATTTCTGTTTATTTTACAGTTGAATTGTTCACATTATTATAGGTCACATTAAAGGTGAAAAAAGTTCTGACATGATTCATCTTTATCTAATTTTTACATTAAAAAAAATGGCATTTTAACAGGCGTGTGTAGACATTTTATATTCACTGTACCTACGAATAGTAAAACTGGAGGAACTGATAATTTTGCAGTAGTCTCTTGATTTTTCCAGAGCTGTATATACAGTTGTGCTCATAAGTTTGCATATCCAGGCAGAAAGTGTGAGATTTTGGCATTGATTTTGAAAATACAGTCTTCTATTTAAGACTAATGATCATATGAAGCAATTTATTATCACATAGTTGTTTGGCTCCTTTTCAGATAATAATGATAATGGAAATCACTCAAGTGGCCCTGATGAAAAGTTTACATACCCTTGAATGTTTGGCCTTCTTACAGACACACAAGGTGACACACAGAGGTGAAAATGGCAATTAATGGTGCCACACCTGTGGCTTTTTAAAATGCAATTAGTGTCTGTGCATAAATAGACAATGTGTTTGTTAGCTCTCACGTGAATGTACCTAGCTGGTCAGATACAGAGCCATGGGGAGCAGAAAGGAACTGTCAAAATACCTGCGTAACAAGGAAACTGAACTTTAAAAAGCATATAAATAGATCCAAAGCCTTGCAAATGCCAGTCTGTACTGTTCAATCACTTATCAAGAAGTGGAAAATTCAGTGATCTCCTGTACACCAAGCTAAGGTCAGGTAGACCAAGAAAGATTTCAGCCAAAACTGCCAGAAGTATTGTTCAGGATACAAAGAAAAACCCACAAGTAACATCAGGAGAAATACAGGCTGCTCTGGAAAAAGACAGTGCGGATGTTTGAAGGAGCACAATACAAAAATACTTGAACAAAAATTTGCTGCATAGTCACATTGCCAGAAAAACGTATTTACTGCACCAGTTCCACAAAAAAGCTTGGTTACAGTATGCCCGACAACACCTTGACACATCTCACAGCTTCTGTAATTTGGAGGGACGAGTCAAAAATAGATCCTTTTGGTCACAACCATAAGCATTATGTTTGGAGAGGGATCAACAAGGCCTATAGTGAACAGAATACCATCCCCACTGTGAAACTTGGTGGTGTTTTTCTCATGTTTTGGAGGTGTGTGAGCTCTAAATGCATGGGGAATCTTGTGAAAATGTATGGCAAGATGAATGCAGTATGTTATCAGAAAATGTTTGCCAGATAATTTGCATTCTTCTGCACAAACGCTGTGCATGGGACGCTCTTGGACATTCCAGCACGACAATGACCCTAAGCACAATGCCAAGTTGACCCTCCAGTGGTTACAGCAGAAAAAGTTTCTGGAGTGGCCATCACAGTCTCCTGACCTTAATATCATCAAGCCACTCTGGGGAGATCTCAGTCGTGCAGTTCAGGCAAGATGTGTTTGCCTGCTCACTCGTGTTTTCTTTACAAATGGTATCAGCCATTCTCCAAGGGTATGCAAACTTTTGATGTATACAACTCTTTAAATGGATGGATGGATATAGAGAGAGAGAGAGAAATAGATCAGCATTCTGGATTCATAATCCTGTTAAATAACACACATTACTGCACAATTCACTTGGCTGACCTGTTATCAAGTTCCACAGTCCATGTATTATTTTCATTATAATCTGTAGTACATGGGATAAAACATTCTAGAAAACACTCTGAATCTGACTCTTTCTAGATACAGGCCCAAAGCCTTGGGCAGTTCGTAGTAAAAGTTTATTCACCTTGTTTCTCAGATTTTGTCACTAGATATATGTTTGTTTGAAATGGGGCATTTTAAAAGACAAACATAGCCGGTAAAGCTATTTCAAATGCAGAAAAACTCAATCTGTAGGTAAGTCATTTCCAGGGAAGTCACATGTTTCACTCAAGAAATCTGTGTATACAAGATACTTAAATCTCTCTAATTTCTAAGGTTTTGTAAAGGTCAGTGTTTCTTAATTCTGGTCCTGGGGATCCAAAAGGTTGCACGCTTTGGTTTTTGCCCTAGCATCCAAAGATGTTAAGTGTGTAAGCTGTAGGGCAACATTTGAATCAGTGGGGTATACCATGAAGGGAGTTCAACCTACTCAGATTTAACTCGGGGTTATCAAGAAAAGTCAGTGTTGACCAACTCTGATTGCCTAAAGTGGTGTAAAACGGTACTACACCGATGATTCAGATGTTAGTTACTGGAGTTTGTGCGTTCACCTAAAAGTGCGTTCCACAACACAAGCTGAGTTTTTGCACAACTCTTTCCCGGAAGAATGCACCTTTATATAGAAAGGATATGAGCAGTTTAAAGAAAGGTTAACGGTTCAATCTAACACTGTGGTGGCCAAAGTCATGGAGGCTTGTTGGCAGCGTATTGCCGACAGAGTAAGTTCGTGAGAGCAGTTTTCTTGTCATATGTTCTCTATTTTGGCTTACAGACTCTTCTTTTTATAGGGGCTTATTCTTGGTATCAGGAAAATGAAGGATGTTGATCTGAGCTCAAATGATCTGAGGACAAGGCTGTAAACTAATATTCAATATGCATGATCTTCGGGGCCTCAGATGCAATTCTGTGGTGGACATAGGCTCAGGAAAACTTCCGAAAACCATTTTCAGTGAACAAAAGTTGAAATTATTTTCAGCGTGTTATCAGAGCACAGTTCTAAAGTCAGCATCTGTGATTGTATGCGGGTGCATTAGTGCACATGGTATGGGTGACTTGCACACCTGAGCAGCTGAAATCCCCTATCAAGCAAGAATGGGAAAACATTTTAAAACAACAGCAATTGGTCTTCTCAGTTCCCAAATGCTTAATGCAACTGTCCAAACTTTTTTGAAATGAGTTGCAGGCAGTAAATTAAAAAAGGGCATGTATTTTTCCCAAAATAATAAAATTGGTTAGTTTGACACATTTCATCTGATGTCTTTAATTTTCAATTAAGTATGGAGATAAATGTTTTGCACATCATTGCATTCTGTTATTTTTTCGCGTTTACACAGCGTCAAAGATTTTTGGGAATATAGGTAGATGCGACATCAAGCCATACTGTTACAATATGGATATTAGTGGACCAATAGTAAAATATACAATTTGGCATAGTAAATTCTCTCTTACACTGAAAAGAATTATAAACGCAACATTTTAGTTTTTGCCCCCATTCATCCTGAGCTGAACTCAAAGATCTAAAACGTTCTCTAAGTACACAAAAGGCCTATTTCTCTCAAATATTGTTCACAAATCTGTCTATATCTGTGTTGTTGAGCACTTCTCTTTGCTGAGATAATCCATCCACCTCACAGGTGTGGCATATCAAGATGCTGATCAGACAGCATGAGTATTGCACAGGTCTGCCTTAGGCTGGCCACAATAAAAGGTAGTTTTACTGGGGGGCTTATTACCTATCCTGTATATTTTAATACAGTTTGAACATTCAGGTGCTCAGGTTGGCCATTCCGGAGCACAAACAAACCACGCTGGACGGTTGAAGAGAACCGGATGACGGGATGAATCATGTTTTTTCTTTGTATTATAGTAGGTGGTTGTTTTGTTTTGATTCACAAAGCAGTAGGCTTTCTGAACAGAGCAGGTCCAGTAAAATAACAAAAAATAAACCAAATGAAGACAACTCTAATAGGCAATAGCTATTTTAGCATTCTTGTTGTCTCTCTTACCAAACCTAGTTTGATACTTCACATTACAAAGGCTCTGACTATCATTAATAAACAATGGCTGAAAAATACAGTTTGGCAGGGTTTAAGTCAGGTTTAATGGAAGGAACTGGTGTCCAGCTGCTTGTCCCCTGCAGCTACTCCAAAGATAGTCTGAATCCCGGCCCACGGAAACAGAAATAGTGCAGATACACAAGAGTAGTTAATTGACAACAGGTGTAATCAATCGATCTCTACCCTATTTACATCAGGCTGGATTTCCGCTGGGTGTCCATTCACTCACATATAACACAAGAGATGTCTGAAACCAGTTTTAAAATCTTCCTAAAAGAAGGGGTTATTGCTATTTGAGCCATAGACTGTGTAATAGAGTAATAAGGGTTGAGTGGAAAGCGACTATCCATATCAGCAATAGTGGCTCTTTTCTCATACACGTCTTCTTGTCTGCTTGCCTTTGCATTTGCTATTTTTATCCTTTACCATTCGACCATTTACCATTTCTGTGGGACAGTTATTTAAAATGTGGCTCTCCAGTTCTTGCTTGTTTGTACATAACGATATGACACATGATTCATTTTGCTTGGCAAGTATTTTCAACTGGTTCTCATTTTTGAGCTGAAAATACCTGTACTTTTGAAAGTGTGAATTAGAGGAACCAGTTGAAATTACCACTAATGCATAGACACAAGAAGAGGTGATGGGGCGTGGCCGCTCTTCCTCAGTTATCCATGCATCCCCGATAAGAAAGGGATTCTAGCATGGTAATGTCCACTATTAATGCTACCAACTTTCTTATTTTCTTTTGAAAGCAAATTTTTTTCCCATTCTTGCTTGATGTAGGAGTGCAGCAGCTCACCTTTTTTTGTGAAAGAACAGTAGAGAACTATTTTAAATACCCACCCCCATATTGAGCAGCTCTGATCCAAGCATTTTCTATCAGCTGAGAAAAGGTAGCCCTTTCGCACAAATGTTTTTTTGGGTATATATACTTTCACTACGTACTGTATATTCTTAAAATATATTTTTACTGTGAGTAAAAAAAAAAACATGTACGAATCTCATACTAATTTGATTGAAAATAGCAGCTTTTACAATAGCAGCTTTTAAAATGAATAGAAAATGTTTAAACTATTCTAAATTGCATACACTGTACTATATATGTCACATAATATTTTTAGCTAGACACAGTACTAAAAGTGTTAATATAGTAGTCTTCACAGCCCTGGTGTTCACCCACTGCTGTATTATGAATGCCTGGGGCAGGCGGAAAGGCAGCTTCCTGTTGCACTGGCTCTCTGAGATATTCTGTAACTTGAGTCTGAAGGTTGAGATGTCTTTCTGGCTTCTCACAAGGAAGATTCCCCGACCCTGGTTGAGGCCCGCAGGTTTACAGATCCACATGCTCATGTCCTTATCACATATACCTAGCAACGCAACATGGTCATATTACTTTAGATATCACTTAAACTTGATTACAAAAAAATTATATGAAGAGCAGTGTTTACATTTATTTTCAACATTATTTCATTATTCCCAGCACCCTACAATGCAATTACTATGCTAATTTGATTGCCAGCACAAGAAGATTGCGATCACTTACAGTGCAGTCCATTAGTAAATCTCACATCCATGTCACGTTGCTTCTTCGCACTCTACACTAGCTTCCAAGTTTGAATCCACTTCGAGGCTATGGTTCTTACCTACGGAGCAAGAAGAAAAGCTTCTCCTCCCTACCTTCAGGCTATGCTCAAACCCTACATCCCTACCCAGGCTCTTCGTTCAGCCTTCAGGGTAGTTTCTGATCAATGCAGTCAAAACTTCTCTGTCCTGGCACCTCACTGGTGCAACATCTTGCCTTGAAGGCTTGGATAGCAGACATCTTTATTATTTTTATGTCTTCTTTCCAGCACTGACCTAGCTCATCTAGCTCTTTTAAAATGTAGGCACTTACTGTAATGGGCAGGAAAATTAACATAGTGTTCACGGTTTCACTTATAGCTGTAATAATTTATTGTTTATATTTTAAAAAGATTTTATATTTATTTGGCATACTTATTTTCTGCACTATTCAGTTCATGTATTCTCATGAGTGAACTAACTCTTTGCAATCAGGAAATGACCAAAATGTACAACAATATTGTTTTTGCTCCAGTCCAACCAGATTTCAAAGTTAGACGTCACATTGTATGGGTATCAGCGACCCTTCATTTAGTTTAAAAATTTTAGTATCTTACTTTACATTACTGCTTCAAGAGACCATTGTTACCAAGTCGCAGATGAAAATGATTATTATTATTGAGACAGCCAAGAGTATAACATTGCTTTTTTGCCCTACTTCCCTTCACATTATACAAAGATCTCCAATCTCCGTAAAATCAAGATATTTAGCTCTCTGTGACCCTAAATAACTTCAAAACAAAAGGACTACAAATACAAAACAGCAAGTAGCTTTCCAATTGTTACAAACAAATGAAGTGTAATGCACCTTTTTCATTTTCACTTCTATTTGTATTTTGTTCATTCTAGGAACCTATTTGTGCATTTTGTTTCAATACAGTCCAATTTCATGTTAGCTTTGCACTACTTAATGCTAAAGTAGATTTAAATGGAAAAATTTGAAAAAACATAGAGCTGTGCAACTCAAGCCCAATACAGAATCTACTGTGTATTGCAGTGGTGTGCTATTGTGTAACTGGAGGAATTTAAACTTTTTTTACAACATTATTACCTTCTTGCTGGGCAAAAAAAGCCTCTCTCTCATCTCTCACATCCATGCGGAAGGTGGTGGGGAAAAATTCCTCCATTCTCAGCCTCCTACACACAAATGGAGCTGTTAGATAAATTTACACTTGGGAAAGTACTTGTTTCAATATAGGATGATTACAAGACAAACCTATTTTTAAAGTAGACTCAGCAAAATGACTAGGGCCTGAGCAGCAGCAGAGATAATGAGATGAGCATGATGTATGATTTGGCTCACATGTAGGAACACACAATCTACACATGCACACAGGTTTACCTCACAAAAAATCAGCGTGATTACCAAAGGACCAAGACCGAGGCAAAGTTGGCCATTGCAGTTAAGCACTCTTAGTTATTGTAGAAACAAATCCACTACGCTGACGCTTACAAGACTGAGTCTACCTTCAAACAATTATCATACATTATAAAATAAGTGTTCCGCAATACTAGGAATTGATTTGTCACCATGCAAAAATACACTCTGGTGTGATGATGTGTTTCTGTGTATGAGCTTAGCAAGCAAAAACCACCAAGTCATCACCTACAAGCATGTTCTGTGATTTATGTTGGGGAAGCAGATTCTACGCATGATAATATTAATAAAATACCAACTTAAAAAAAGCCCACCCCAAAAGAGCCCAACATCATCATTAGTTAGGCTGTTAAATGGACACTAGATGGGGTAGTTGTTCAAAAGAAAATGTAATAATTGGTCTTTCTTTTAAGCTGTATTTCAGCTGTAGTTAAAGAGTTAAACATTTCAGTATCTAAAGTAGATACAACTTTGACTGTACTGTGACAGGCTCATGCAACTTCTTTGTCCCAGAAGCCTCACCTCAGTCCTCGACCATGTTTGACCTTGCTGCTGACCCGGTCATACTCCCTTAGGCTGCAAAGGAGGCCAATCTTACTGGTCAGCACTTTGTTGTTGGGGATCTGATACAAGAGTTGTTCCCCTACGACAAAATGCAAATTCACAACCATTCTTCTTTAACAAAAGACACACAGTTTCAAAATAAACAGTGAACCAATACCTATACTATAAAAGAATCAAGATTTTGTTCAGTTGCATTGTTTCTTTATTGATCCCCCAATGGGTAGAACCATATGAGCTTGCAAAAGTAAAGTTACCATCTTTGAAGTTATTGTAGTTGGCTGGGGATTTGGTCTCACACCACTTGAGTATGAAGTCCTTCCTGGTCTTGTCGTAGATCCGTTGCCATCCTCTGCTCTCACAATAGGAGATTACTCTACAAAAAAAATCACAACTCAGAAGATTGAATCAAGGCTTATGTTAAATTGTCTAAAATCACGTCATTGTTATAGGGGAGTGACTCACATGGAGGCCCCATTTGCTCCTCCAAAGAAGAAGAAGGGCCCCGGGCCCCTGGGCTCATCTATCTTCCTGTCCCTTTCTATATCTGAGTATGGTATACCCACACTCCTGAGGGTCAATCTTCTCCTGCTGCCTCTGAAGCACAGCACCTCCAGACATTCACCAGCCCCTAGAACTGATATGCATTAACAAGCCTGTACACACACGAACAAACAACACATCCATACACTCTTACAAGCACATATATGCTTACGCATTTAGGCACTTTATGTTTAGCATAGCACAACGGAACTTAAGTGACGATTCGTGTTTGAGCTTTCAACCTTTCATCAGGTCTAATCCTGGATACACATGCATCTTGTTTTACTCATCATCAGGTAAACTGTAACATTGACTCAAAATGAACTAATTATGAATGGATGCCATAACAGCACTGGTGTACAATGGTTGTACTGATTTTAGTCACTCCTTTTTATTTGGGTATTCTAGCTAGGATTCTTTACTTTTATCTTCGTTCATTGAAGCATACAGGAATATTTTTTTTCACTGTATGATTAACTGAAAGTCTAGCCTGCATGCCTCTCCTGTTACTTATTATATAGAGTTTTCAGAACTTGATAAAAAACCCTCTAGAATGGAAAACAAAATAGAAAATGCTACACACACCTGAATCAAAAATTGACAAACATGAATAATTTGACTCTTTTTCCCACCATTCTCTGTGGCTCCTCCTTTCACTCCTTTTCTCCATCCTGCAGATGACTCCCGGGTCTCTGTGTTCTCCTGCAGTTGGCCTACCCCCTCACTGGGTTCTGATGTCATTTTCTGTATTTTGTTGTTGTGGGGCAAGTATCTGCTTTGTCTGTCATGGGGTGGATTGTCTCCACTAGCCAGCTGGGCATCCACTACCTCGGCCTGAGGGCAGGGCTCAACCCAGTTCTCCAATGACATCACTCAATACTGACCGTGAGTACTAGAGTACTGGAGCAGGAAGAGTTTATACATTGCCAAGGGTAACCAGACCAGATCCCAAAATCTCTGCTTCGCCGTCTGTGACACTCCTTGCTCTAGATTGCAGACAGGAGTTTGCTGACTCAGGCTGTAATTCAGCATGCACTCAGTATTTACTGGAGTGTGAAACCTAAGCTGTTAATACGATTCAAAACGATCCCAGTTAGATTGTTGTTTTTGCATGTCTGTTTTCTGTTCTCTTTCTTGATACCTGCTAAATTCACTCACGAAATACAAATCATAATTTCACTCAAATAGTATATTTTTTTCATTGTCAGGATGATTTGTCTACTTGTATTACTAGTTTAAGCTTTATAGATAAGAGAAATAAAAATGACTCACAAAATGCATTAAATTAATTCTTACATTTAAACATGCAGAATAAGGAGTTTAGAAGTAAGTAGGCAGTAAGTGATTACCTCTGACCTTATTCAGTGTTATTCCATGTAAATCTTTGTCAGTACCATACAAATGGCATGCTGATTGCCACCGTAGTATGTATGGCAAACTGGAGTTGGAAAATGTGTAAACAACCACTAGTTGCCTGGGAAATGGGACGCCTTGGCAACAGTTGCGAATTCATCTAGAACCACAAATAGATGCAGAAAAGAGGTCAACAAAAAGCAATAGAGGGCTGAAGGCCACACCCAATTGGGGAAAATATTAGACTATAATTGGCACACTAGTCCTGGACTAAAAAAATCTAACTTTTTGTCCAGAATTAGTTGTAATCTGTGTTCACAAAACCAGCTCTTTAAGAACCTACTGTCTTAATCCCCCTAAATTCCATAACATGAAGATATGGCAGCACTTTTGGTTAGCAAGAAATCCTATATCAGGTATATAGTACTTGGCAGATTTGCTCCAGGTAGTTCAGGTTGGTTGGTTAACGGTATTTCAAGATTGAGACTTTGACTGGGCCACTGTAGGATATTTTGTCTTTTATTCTTGAACCATTAAAATGTTGCTTTGGATTTGTGCTTGGATTACTGTCCTGCTAAAATGTAAATTTCCTTCCAAGCCTTTAGGTTTTTGCAGACTGTAGAAGGTAACTTTTCAGTATTTAGATCTAAAAACAAACGTAAAATAATTTCATTACCTAGTACAGAAATGTGCACTCTTCGAATAATTGGTTGTTTTTATGGAATTAATGATTTTTTAATGTACTTTTTCTGTAATAAAATTCAAATGTCAAATTCATGTTGTTAAGGTAACATGTTCCTTTTTTTCTCACCCAATGTGATTTGCCTCACATTTAGAAAATCCAGTAATCACTCCCCATCTCAATCATTTGTCTACAGAGGACCCACCCCATCACAGTTGGCAATTACCACTAATCTTGTCCCTACCTCCCAACAACACTGATAATTTCCTGGGAGTGGTGCCATTACATCAAACGGCTATGTAGTCCTACAATATCCTGTTTTCTGATTGTGCAAGACAAGGAACACATTTTTCTAAGTTTTGACTGTCATAAACGAAGTGAAGAACAAAGAATTGTGATCCCACCAATCAACTTTCTTAACAGAAATCGCAGAAGACGTGTTTCAAAACTCTAAACACAATTGACTGCGTACACCATATATAACTTTTCCAATGCAATTCTCATGATACTTATGATGAGTCTCTTCTCTCTTGTAAATGCTGAATTACTTAAACCATTTTTGGGTTGCAAGTAGCCAGTATAGTTTTCTAATCAAACATCAAAGGCTCACTATATTTACATTATATGAACCATATATAACAAACAGATCCATAATGTAGTAAAAGTGTATCCACAATTCGATGCCATTTGGATGCATACTTAGTTCAGGACATACATTTTGCATAACAAATCCCAAAACGTAGACTACATGGACTGTGGGAAATGATAGAGATTTACATTTATTTTTAAGAAATTCTTTATCCGTTCTCCCCAAAATTCCTCAGATTATTGCTTAATTTAAAGCTCCAATTCAAGTGAAAAGACAAAGCTTTTTTGAAAATCCTACAAAGAAGCAAGCAAGCAATTCTATTTATATAGCACAATTCATACACAGAAGCAATTCAATGTGCTTTACAAAGAGAAAAATATAAAAATCAAAGCATAAAGACTAATACTCAAACGAAAGCATCAAAACATTATCACAATAATAAAACAGAATAAGAAATAAGAACTAAAATAAAAGCTGTAAGGCTAAACAGTGTGAGTAAGTTTAAGTGCTCAGTCATAGGCATGTGAAAATATGTGTTTTTAACCTGAATTAAAAAAATATATACATTTGGCGCACGTCTATATAAAAAATTAGTACATATGCTGGATTATCATTAGGAACATATGGACAAATTATTTTTACTTTATTTGTACATTTGTTGTATTTTCTAGACAAAACATACATAGTTTATGAATCATTTACACAAATTATTGACACCTTTGATTAAACTGTGAAACACAAAGAAATATGGAAATGTTAAGTCAATTTTAGTAGGTTGTGGAACTGTACTTTCTAATGCGAAAAGAGTACTGTACTAGTGAAGAATATAATATTTTGTTTGCAATTTAAAAAAAGGTGCAGTATCTTTCATTTTTTTGCTGCTGTGTTAACTAGAGCTAAATTGTGAACATACAGAATTACGTTGGGGGTTGTTTTTTGAGTCAAAATACTTATTATATTTCACTTCTGGCCTGATACGACATCGAAAAAAGTTAAGCATCCCTTGTTTTGACATAGAATTCATATTTTGTATAAAGGTTGTGTTTCAATAGTGTTCAGCCAGTTTTAGCCAAACGTTGATAATGAACCGCCAACTCATAGACAGCGCAAAGTGCTGCGTAGGTGGACAAGGAGAACAGGTTTGTTTTATAGCATTATCAATTGTTTGGCTCATCATCTGCCAAGAAAGAGAGCAATAGAAAGTGTGTGTGTATGTGTGTGTGTGTGTGTGTGTGTGTGTGTGTGCACATGTGTATGCGGAGTACACATGTGTGTATCAATTTAGATCGGCCCATTTCCATGTCATCTCAACTGCCGCCTGCGCAAGGAAGTAATACAATATTGTGGTCCACCCACAGATTTCTGTAGAGGACTCTATTGCCCAATTCCTTATTGTAGTATGTGCAGCACCACTTTAAATCATACTACAATCAGTAACACTTTATTTTGAGAGTGCCAAGCGTTTCTATAGATGCTCTACAGATCTGTCCGTCTATCAGTAGAATTTCTAACCCTAACTTAATCCGTACCCTAAAAATCTTTCTAAGCCTAAAAATAATCCTAACCTTTACAAGCATTGGCTTATCAACAGATAGTCTGTTGGAATACATAGAAGCTCAACAGATGGTAATTGGGACTCTCAAAATAAAGCGTAACTGAACCAGTCATCAAGGAGGAGGTAAGCAAACTTGCACAGGGGTGTCAAGACAACAGCTTCTTCTTTATTGTAAGCAAAACAAAGGAGATGATTGTAAGTGGCCTCCAGTAGGTGGTGAAGCGGGATTGCCCAACTATTCAGTATTTATCCAAAACCATATCTGACAAGGCCTGTAGCATTGTCATGCACTCTTCACATCCACACCACACAGTGTTAATTTGCCTACTGTCAAGATGGGGACTGTATCTAAGCGGGTCACTTTCATATCCAAGTGATCGAAAGCAGCTTCAGTTATGTTGAGGTCATTTCTCAGAGGTGACTGATGTTTAATCTACAGAAGTTTGCACCAAGTAGGTCATAACCGTCTTTGCGGAGTTTCCCCATCTATTGAACAATCTTGAAAAAAATGCAGTTTCTTGTGGGATTCCACTTTACTAGTTAGTTGTTTGCCAAGCCCACATCAGTGCAGACCTGCTCTAATGGGCCATCGAAGGATCAAATTAAACACTGGATTTCTTACAGAACTGTTCGTAAGATGCAAATAGCTTTTTGAGTCTTCTACTGGATTTTCTGTCTTCAACTTGCCCTGTATTTTCTAATTTCTTCTGGCTTTTATTATTTCTTTATAGGATTAATGCTTTTATGGATTAATGTTTCATTGGATTAATGCCATATATATAGTTTTGGATTGAACAAAATAACACTTAATTGCTAGTTCTCAGCAACAACTGTCAGGGACCCGTTTCTCTGGCCTAAGACTTTGGCACACTACAGTATATACATTCCCCTCCAAAAGTATTGAAATGGCAAGGCAAATTCCCTTGTTTTTGTTGGTCACTGAAGGCATTTGGGTTTAAGATCAAAAGATGAGAATGACAGAAGAGTTCAGAATTTCTGCTTTAATTTCCTGGTATTCACATCTAGATGTGTTAAACAACTCAGGACATACCACCCTTTGTATTAGACCACAGCATTTTTAGGTGAGCAAAGGTAAAGGAACAAATAATCCTAAAGTAAATAACATTCAATATTTGGTGGCATAACCCTTGCTTGCAATAACTGCCTCAAGCCTGCGACCCATCGACATCACCAAACTGTTGCATTCTTCATTTGTGATGCTATTCCAGGCTTTTACCGCAACTTCTTTCAGTTATTGTTTATTTCGGGGTGTTTCTCCCTTTTGTCATGTCCTGGCTATGCCCCTAGCCATCTTTGCGCTGGCTGGGGTCATAGTCAGGACATGGCCAAAAGAGGTGGCTCTAGCCACCTCTATGTGCTTTGGTTTCCCCAATTGGAGGCAGGTGTTCGTTATTGCCTCCAATTGGGGAACCTATTTATGTTGAGTGTTTTACCACAGTGGTGTGGTTTATTTTGGT
>JACXGJ010004038.1:0-48627 GCA_016801105.1 Esox niger
TATATATATATATATATATATATATATATATATATATATATATATATATATAATTATTTATATATGACAAATTGCATCATTTACCCTTGTGGCTCACATCATCATTTAAATACAGAAAATTAAAACAACCAAAAAAAAACTACACCAAACAGCTTGATATAGTGGTGCTGTATTGAAAACAGGAAACCAATACAAATTCCTTTTCATCTCCCCACTTCCTTGTACCTTGCAGATCAGAGTAAAACATGTAATGTTATCAGACCTGTAAGAACTGGTGTGAAACATTTTAACTGATAAGTAATTGGAAGCATGTCTACTGTCTGGTCAGACCAAATAGCATTGATTTACCCAGTCACTACAGACCAGGTGTGCAAATAACTTTGAATACATATATTTACACACACACACACCCACACACACTTTTTTGTTTGTTTTTAAAAGCACCTCCTAAAATGAATACCATTCTGATGCGCAAGAATTTATCAACAACTTGATGTCAAGGTAGAAAAGTTTATTGGTATAAATATGTAAAACAACCGATTTTAAGACATCATGTTCATTACTTATTCTTCTCTTTAAGTTGCTTTAGGATGAGATGAAAAAACGACTCATGTTCAAGCAAACCTTTCCACACTGCTTATTACACTGTATATTAAAACATTTATGTCTGTTCTGGTCTAAGCCTTGTAATACTGATCGGAATAACACAACACAGAAGGGTTGTTCTAAGCATACAGCTTTTGATTTGATTGAGAGCTAGCAGACTTTAGAACATGAGCATTGTCCAGCGTGGATGGTCTCCTAGCGTACAACATGTTGGTGGACGGATGGACTGGGCCCAGGGCCATACACCACAATAATAATAATAATAATAAATAAAAATAACTACTTATTTCTACTAACTCCTGAGACCATACTGTCACTTAATACTGATACGTAGAGTTAACACAAAAAAATATCTGGCAGAGGAGTCTTCCCAACTTACCCCTCCCTCTGCTGAGAAAAACACTTTCATTTAAAGTATTGTGACGACACCATGCAAAAATTACACTGAAAGCAACAATAAAATTACACTACCAAGAGCAAAGAATCAACACTGAACAGCATTGGTTTGACACGTTTTTTTCTTTTAACCAGACTTAATCAGTAAGATCTGGTGTCTGCCAGGTATTGTACCAGAGAATAGTGTGGGAGATATGTTTTCATACATGATTAGGAAATAAATGGTTGGTTTGACTGACACTGCAGTCTGATGGAAATACGGTGCATTCAAATGAACTTATTGTGACTCACTACCTCATGCTTTTTCCATGGGATACTTTCTATGCTTTGCGAACCTGAAGCGCTTTGAAAACAGACAGAAGTTCCGTTTTGACCCTGTCAACGCTGCTTCCAAGGAACTAAACCAATTGCATAAAACCTGACTGGAGCACATCTGCGTTTTTTCCCGGAGATGCTATTGTACAATGTGTTCTCATCAGAATTTGATTGTAGAGATGAAGTGATGCGTCGTGGACAGTTCACCGACCGCAAGGTCAGAGGTTGCCCCCTCAGTGGGCGGCAGGGCGTGCCCTGCTGTGCCCCTCAGTGGCCGATGGCTCGCTGGGCGGGGCGTCTTCAGTCATGGCAGAGGTGGTCTCTGACCCTGTGTTACTGTCACTGGTGCCCTCCTCCATCACCCCTTCCAGAACACTCTCCTTGTCCTCCGACGGCGCCCTCTCCTCAACCTCATTGGTGGGACGAGCCTCCAACTCCTCTGTGGCCTTTGACCTCCCTGTAATCAATTCATACAAAAATATTAGCAGGTGTTAATCGTTTGTTTTGAACGATGAGAGATTTGTCTGGACCGTGTGAATATAATGTTGAAAACTGCACTTATTGGGGTATAGTGAATTAAATCTGTTGGGTCTCACCACCAGTAACCACATGGCTGGGTTCTGTCTCCTCTCCTTCCTTGTTCCTGTTTTCATTTACAGAATTCTGCTGGTTCTTGCTACCGGTTGACAAGCCGACCGGTTTCTCCTCCTCCAGGGTAGAGGACGTGGACAGCTCCTTGTCTCCCTGCTCGAGGGTCTCCTTCTCCCGCTCCAACATACGCTTGCGGGACGCCTCCTCAGCGGCAGCGACCTCAGCCGATATCTTCTCCATGTCCACCTCCACCTTCATACAACACAGCTGTGCACAAAGACAGCTAGAGGTTGAGTCACCCACCGGGATTCCCTCTGTTCAACTCACCAGTAATCCCACAGCAGAAGACAATGGGCCACCTAAGACCAGGAACTGTGATTAGTAAGTAAACGACTGATTCACGTAAACCCTTTTATCAGATTCAATTCCTGTTTCCTTCACAGAGTTGTACAAATTTTGCCTGAGGGGGCCGCACTGGTCTTTAACAAAGTCCAGGCAATCACATTGTTATTGGGTCTTTACCCATGTGTGAAAATGACCTACATACATAGTTCCTTGGATTTTCACATGGTTCCTGACTCAGTTTCTAATTTAATTTCATGTTGTTATAGAACATTTGAAAAAGAAAGTAAAGAAGCATGTATTCAGTAGTCAATTATAATTTCTAAAGTTTAAATTAGCTTATATTCATTAGAAACTACTCAGAAAAATAAAGGGAACATATACTCACCACAGTATAACACCAATTCAATAAAACTTTTGGGATATCAATCTGTCCAGTTGGGAAGTATGAGCGATTGTGAATCAATCTCTATTTGGTGCAAATGGAAGTGACAACAGGTGTACTAGAGGCAACAGCAAGACAACCCCCAAAAAGGAAATGGTTTTGCAGGTGGTGGCCACGTACAATTGCTCTCTCCTTATCCATCCTGACTGATTCTTCTCTAATTTTGCATTTTGCTAGTGTCCTTGTTACTACTGGTAGCATGAAGTACCTGCAGCCCATTGAAGTTGCACAGGTAGTCCAGCTCCTCCAGGATGGCAGATCCATACATTCCGTTGCAAGAAGGTTTGCTGTGTCTCCCAGTACAGTTAGTTTCCCAGTACTGAAGTTCATCACTATTGTTGTTTGCTCCCTGGAGTTTAAGGCCGGGTGTTTTGTGAAAGCACTTTGTGACAACTGCTGATATAAAAAGGGCTTTATAAAATAAATTTGATTGATTGATTGATTTGATACCTGGAGATGGGCCATTACACGAGGAGAGCTGGACAGGGCCTTAGAAAGGGATCAAACCAGCAGCAGGACCAGTATCTCCTTTGTGCCACAAAGGACTGCCAGGGCCCTACAAAATTACCTCCAGCAGGCTACTGGTGTGTCTGACCAAACTGTGAGGCTTGAGGGCAAGACATGCTCTAGTGGGACCTGTGCTCACAGCCCAGCACCATGCAGCTCAATTGATATTTCCCAGAGAACACTAGAATTGGCAGGTCCGCAATTGGCGCCCCATTCTCTTCACAGATGAGAGCAGGTTGACAATGGGCACATGTGACAGACGTGAAAGAGTCTGGAGACGCAGGGGTGACCATTATGCTGCCTACAACATCATCCAGCATGACTTGTTTGGTGGTGGGTCAGTGATGGTTTAGGAAAGCGTATCCTTGGAGGGTCACACAGACCTCCACCTGCTTGCCAACGGTACCCTGACTGCTGTTAGGTACCAGGATTAAATCCTCAGACCCATCGTCAGATCTTATGCTGGTTTCAGAGTGCCCTGGGTTCCTCCTGGTGCAGGACAATGCCCGGCCTCATGTGACCAGAGTGTGTAGGCAGTTCCTGGATTACTAAGGCATTGATGCCTTTGACTGGCCCTCACATTTCCCAGACCTGAATCCAATTGAGAACCCCATGGACGTTATGTATCGGTGCATCCGACAACTGGACAGTCTAGGAGCTCACTGATACCCTGATCCAGGTCTGGGAGGAGATCCCCCAAGACACCATCCGCTTTCTCATCAGGAGCATGGGGCCCATACACACTACTGAGTCACCTGATGCATTGCTTGATGAAATTCACGCAAGATGCAACTGCCTGTAATTTCAATTGTTTACTTAGATTTTTCTCAACCGGATGGTGATTTTGGTTTCCATTGACCGTTGTTATGTAATTTTGCTCTCAATGAATTACATACAGTAAAGATTTTGATCTTTAACATATTTCCTTCATCAAGTCCCGATGTGTGATAACAATGTGTTCCCTTAATTTTTCAGAGCAGTGTATATCGAGTTATTTTTCACACAAACAAAATATTTTAATAAAATAAAAAAATATAAATATGAAGTTTTACTCAAACCACCTGCAGGCCAAATTAGAACATTTCAGGTGTGTTTGACACCCCTGCTTTACAAGAACACCACATTACATTCCAGTGTGTGAAGCAGAGGAAGTAATTGACTCTTAAGTAAATGGCGCCATCTGTGGTATGAATTACAAAGAGCATTTATATACATGTGTATTTACACCGATCAGCCATAACATTATGACCACTGCCATGTGAAGTGAATAACACTGATAAAATCATTATTATGGAACCTGTTAGTGGGTGGGATATACTAGGCAACAAGTGAACATTCTGTCCTCAAAGTTGACGTGATAGAAGCAGGAAAAATGTGCAAGCGTTAGGATTTGAGTGACTTTCACAAGGGCCAAATTGTGATGGCTAGACGACTGGGTTAGAGAATCTCCAAAACTGTAGCCCTTGTGGGGTGTTCCCAGTTTGCAGTGGTCAGTACCTAATAAAAGCGGTCAAATAAAGGAAAAGCAGGGAACTGGCATCAGGGTCTTAGGAGTCCAAGATTCATTGATGCACGTGGGGAGTGAAGGTTGGCCTGTTTGGGCCAATCCAACAGACAAACTACTGTAGCTCAAATTGCTGAAAAAGTTAATGCTGGTACTGATAGAAAGTCAGAACACACAGTGCATTGCAGTTTGTTATGTATGGGGCTGCGTAGCCGAAGACCAGTCAGGATGCCCAATGGGCATCTACACGGAGCAATGAAAGAAGGTGGCCTGGTCTGATAAATCATGTTTTCTTTTGCATCACGTTGTTGGCCGGGTGCGTTGCTTACCTGGAGAACACATGGCACCAGGATGCACTATGGGAAGAAGTCAAGCCGACAGAGGCAGTGTGACGCTTTGGGCCATGTTCTTCTGGGAAACCTTGGCTCCTGCTATTCATGTGGATGTTACTTTGACATGTACCACCTACCTGAGCATGTAGATGTGCCCCCTTTCATGGCAACTGTATTCCCTGATGGCATTGTCCTCTTTCAGCCTGATAATGCACCACAAAGCAGAATTGGTCCAGGAATGTTTGAGGAACACAACAATGAGCTCAAGGTGTTGACTTGGCCTCCAAATTCCCCAGATCTCAATCCAATCGACCATCTGTGGGATGTTCTGGACGAACAAGTCTGATCTATGTAGGCCTTATCTCGCAACTTACAGGACTTAAAGGATCTGCTGCTAACCTCTTGGTGCCAGATACCACAGCACACCTTCAGAGGTCCAGTGGAGTCCAAGCCTCAACGGGTCAGGGCTGTTTTGGCGACGAAAGGGGGAACTACACAATATTAGGCAGGTGGTATAATGTTATGGCTAATCAGTGTATATAGTGATGTTACTGGATTCAGAAAAACAGCAACAGCCAGCAGATTCTATGTGGTGACACCCACATTAGCCAGGATGCATGGATATAGTTGCAGAACAGGGTAATGTGCACACAGTGGATTGCATACAGGCTCTTGAATCTACAACAATATAGCCCATACCCTTTTCAGCTCGCTGGTGAACGACTCTGTGGCCTCAATGAATTTTCTTTTCTTGTCCTGGTGGCGATCTTCAATTTGAAGTAACTCCGCCTCCAGCTTCCTCTGTGAACCAAACACAGAGAGACCTGTCAGTTCAACTTAACGGGCCGCTCGCTTTCGAACAAATCAACGACAGAGAAAGGACCAGACATCCGGGATGCAACCCCAACGTCAGTGCCGCCACTGGGGACGTTCCCTCAGGTCGGGCACAGCGCTGCAGCACCTCAGTGAGGCCGATGGGAAGGCGGAGCTACCTGGTGCACCATCAGGGACTGGACCTGGCGCTTGAGGACCTGCATGCGGGCGGTGGTGACGACCGAGCGCACGTCAGGGACCACACTCTCGCTCAGGATTTCGCTGATCAGGCGGTGGTTGCGCTGGAAACGGGCGGCAGCCGAGTGCTTTATGGAGAACCCGTCGTCGTAATCTGGGCATGGATTTCAAAGGCGCTACGTCAGAGCCGAGGCACTCAGAATGAAAATAGATGTCAACACAGAAGAAATACCCCTAACCATCTACACCGGGTGACTCATGGTGGTGGTTTTCACCGGAGATCGTGCTCAAATAACTTCCCAGAAAAAGATATTGTGAAACAACCTGACCAGAAATCCATGTTAAATAAATAAATAACTGTCCTCTATATAACAAATTAGAAAATGAGTACCAAATGTAGGGAACAAAATGGGGTCAACTTTTTGAACACAGAATTTATTTGAACTTGGGACAAAGTTGGACTAATTCACTATTTAGTATTTCAATAAAAGGGGAAAAAGATGAAGTAGCAGTGCATGAAATGAATTCAAATACCGCATTTCATTGTAAGGCATTTCAAACATTTCATAACAGCAAAAATTAAATTTCGTCATATTTCTTCAGAACATTACCACAGACATAATGGTGGAGAAAGACTTCCATAGAAAGGTTTTCTCCAAAACCAACAAAACAATTTGCTGTCTGCATGAATAAACCACTTCATGTAGGAATTTTCCTTTGAAGAAGTCAAAACAGGTGCTGCTTTTTAGGACATAACCCATATGGATACTATGATGGCTTCATATCTTGCGACTTTCCAATTCCCTTTCCAATTCCCGTGACCTAGCTCTACGTGAGACGTTTCCTTAAACGGTCCAACTCAGGAAGTCCAGTTTTCACGTTATGTGTATCGCCTCAATCCTCGCAGGACCTCGTGGACATGTGTCATTTCCAACAAAGGGCCTGGTCTTTTTACAACAGAGTTGAAATGGGGCGTGTCCTAGCAGTGTCCAGTAGGAGATGAGTCGGTCTTACCGTCCGGGTCGTCGGCCGGTTGGATGCTCATGTACGGCTCTCCCTTATCGAGACGCGACTGGCGCTGGCGGCTCTCTTCCTCCAGGGCGGCCTCAGCGCGACTCTTGGCATTGACATAGGCCAGGTAGGCCGGGGAGTTGTGATAGGCCTTCATGCTTTCATTGTACTCAATCTGCAGAGGAGAGACCAGACAGACGCGAGACTGGAAATGGACCGGCAAACAGGACACTTAAACTGTTCCAACACTTAACTTGGTTTTCTCGGTTCGTTTTTTTTTGGTTGTTTTTTTGTAACAAAGGAAGGAATGATGACTGGAGGGACCCTCCTGACAACTGTTGGAGACACACGTGTTTCTGGTCACCCATAACAACCCCGTAGATAAACACCCTGGTAAAACAAACCAACCTTCTCTGCTTCGTAATCATTCAAGTAATCCTGTTTCTCCTCATCAGTGAGGTCCCTCCACATGCCACCGATTATCTTCCCAATTTCCCATAGCTTCAGATCGGGATTGGAGGCTTTTACTTGATCCCAAACCTGGTGATGAGAACCAGACAGGGGCTGATTATCTCTTCTTAGCAGAGAGGTCCCAAACCAGTGGAGGCCCGTGTTTTGGCTCCGTCTCCGGGGAGATATCCCGGTCTCTATGACTACTAGACCGCTGTATTTTCTACCTTTACATGCACGTCGGGGTGTACAGTATGCAGTGTGACGTAGGAGTGCTTGTCCCTTACCCTGGCTATGGCATGGTGTTTTGTAAATGTATGGTACAGCATTTTTATGAGTATCGTCAGGGTATAGTACAGCTTTGTAATGTGTATTTCAAGGCAATAACCTGGCGTTGTACTATGTCTTGCAATGGTGTTCACAATGGAATGGTTGAGTGTTTAAGTACTGTTACATGTAGATAACTTACCTTGCGACTATATCGCATGTATGGCATCAAAGGCTTGTCTGGCGGCTTAGGCGGTTTCGGAATGTTTATTCCCGAAGAATTCTGGAGAAGGAAAAAAGGCCCTTATTAGAGCAGTTAAAGATTTTACACCAGTTGTTGTCAATTATAACCAGTAATCCAACGGTACACTAAGCAGAGTCATGGCTGAGACTCACACAGCCACAGCCAATCTCAAAGAATTTGTAAAAAAAATTAAAATAATAATCATGGATAAAGTTCAATCAAACTACATCCCTATCAATCACATTAATTTAATCAAATCCTGTTTGAGCTCAGCCAGCGTACGGAAGTCACACTGAGACTATGATTAGGAGTTACGATGACTGAAGAGAAAAAGAGAAAAAATCTCCCTTAAGCTGGGATTTGGACACTGCGTGACATAATGCCATTATCAGAACCCGAGTGCCAACCACAGCTCGCATGCAGCAACCAGATTCTTCCCGTAGCCGAGGACGTCCATGGCAAGCAGTGGGTCTGTGGTGCCATGGCAACGCTGATGGCATGGGTTACTTAACATGGCTGTCAAGGCTTTGAGAGGCAGGATCGAGCGGTTTCGAATAGACAGTGCACACAGATGGACGATTGGCCAGTCGCCACTCGTGGTGAAGGCAACAGAGAAACATTGGGACGGTATACTTTTGAGAATGTCTTGGTAATGGAATGGGGTTCGAGAAAAGCAATAGCTCTGATGACGTTAAACAGCTCGCCAGGAGCTGCTCTAGCTCATATCTGATAACGCTCATCACCAAGATATACACTGAGCGAGCTGAGATCTGCCTGTTTAGAACTTTTTTGTTATAAATCCGGATTTTAGTTTCAGTTTCCTTTGGTTATCTGCGTCTGGCAGTTTGTCCCTGTGTTAACTCTATGTCATTATTCCTACCGTTACCCGACTGTTGCTGCTTGTTGTCCCTCCCAGCCTGTAGTTGTTGTAGGCCAGATGGCTGTAGGGGTTGTACCCCACAAACCCGGGGGTGTTGGGTAATTGCTGATGGAAACAAATGAGACAGAAACACGAATGAGAAATGACATAAAAAATGGTGTAAAGCAAGACAAAATCAATGGAAAACTTGTGAAAACATGGGAGTGTCAAAAAAGCCAAAAAAGCAACCAAGGTAGAATTGCAGTCATGCTAAAGCAACAGGTAGGTTAACCTAGGCAGTTTGTTATGTTATCTATACATTGGTTTTGTAAATAAAATATAGTTTACAGTACTGTATGCGATAAATGGATACCTAAAAGATGAAATGTGTTAAGCACTCGCTTCTGTAAGTCGCTCTGGGTAAGAGCACATGCTATATAAATGTGATATGTAGGATATAGACTACAGCTTATTATCTAACACTACATAGCTTATCTCTAACCAATTCCTCTGTGGTAACAGGACCAGTGTAGATTATTGCATCTCCAAAGGGCTTCCACTTTCAAAAACAGGTAAGCCCCCCAAAGTTAAAGCCAATCTCTAAAAAGTATCAAGATGAAATTGAAATAGAATGGCCGAAATAAATTGTATTACAGGACATCCCTTTCTAAATGGCTTCCCAGTGCCATCAGGAATACTTACTGTTGTAGGGGCTGGGGGAGGGGGAGGGGCATAGGGCCTTTCTCTCTCTCTTTCTGTTATGAAAAAAAGGTGAGATGTTAAAATCATGGAAAAAAAGCCACCTTTTACATCTCTTGGTGTTGATTAAGTCATTCCAGTGAAGTTATAACAGAATTTGGTGATTTTATCGCATTTCTTTTAGCAAATACATTAAGGGTATTTAAATCAATTGTAATAGGAAATGGTAAGCTACTAAAAATTATTTAATGCTCAAACTGTTTTATTGTGATAACATATAAATTAAGCATATTCAAAACATGTTAGCCAGTTGCCCAGCTTTGTGAGAGTCCTAAGTAGGCTTGTATAATTGCAAACAATTTCTTACTTGACATCTTGGCAGAGGGAGGAATTCTATCAGTTTATTCCAGTCATTGGGTCTGTAATAAACACATTATAATGGGGGAAAGCATTTAGGTGTTTCATTAAATTAATTTGTTATTACATTATTATTTCAAAATAATAGAAAAAAAACGTAGCTTTAGCTTGCTCATTCACTCAGAGGACAAAGGAGATGTTGGTGCCAAAATGACTTGTCAGGCAGGCGACGTATGTGCAACATCACAACACAGTGTGGACAGATAGGCATGGTCATGACAGGGGTTTGATGTCACGAAGCTAGTTAGCAAGCTGTTGTTGGCGTCCAAAAACATTGATTATACGCGTTGGAATGGCATTTGATTATAAATGCACATTAGTAAATAAATCAAATAAATGGAAATTAATTTGTTGAAAAATGAACCCGAAATTTTGCGGAACTCGCTAAAAGTGTGACACCGACCCAGCTATGTTAGCAAGGCAAAAACCGAGCTACATAAGCCGGTGAACTACAAGTACTAGCTGGCTTGCTATAATAAACTAGCTGGCTGACTTGGACCATCTAATCAGAAGATGAGCATGCAAACGTAGCTATAACAATCAATAAGGTTATTCACGTGTAACGAAGACGGCCGACTAGCAGTTTATTTTTAATAAAAGATACAATATGATCTACGTCCGCAGCAGTAGCTGGCTCAACATGATTGTCGCTAGTTAGCATTAGCTAAGCATTCCGATTAAAGTAAGCTAACGTTAGCTCACTTAAACCTTCGAGTCAATAAAACCGCGAACGGGCAGTTATTAGCAATATCTGAGAAAATATAACAAAATCTGCATTTTTTACAGTTTGAAAGTTCCAAATCATTATTCATTCCAGTAGAACTTGCTAACAAGATAGACACTTCCTCTTCATATGCTCTTCAATAGCCTAGCTAACGACGTTAGAGCTGTCACAATGGTCACATCACCTTGCATCTATATGTAATTCGGTTAGCAAGCTAGCTAACTAGCCAGCTATTCAAACTAAAGTATCATTTTACATTAACATCTGACATAAAATTCTAAGCCTATTAATCATCAATTCATGAATATTATTGCTGTTTCATATGGTTGTTAATTCACATTCCATACGTGAAAGTAATGGCCAGCAACTCACCCCAAAATCCTTTGTCCCAGCAGTGTGTGGCTAGAACTAGGGTTAGCTAGCAGAAAGAGACAGAATGAGAGAAAAAATAATATGGGGTCCACACAAGATTTCAGTAGAATCTTCCAGAACTATTGCATTCCCTGTAAAGCGAGTCGTCATGTATGCATTATACCCCTAGGTTAACCAATTCTAAATCTAATCAAATATTTTTTTTCAATCAATATATTGCTAAAGAAATATGTAAAATATGTGATGGTAAAATTCTGAATTGAAGTGTATGAAAATCATAATGGACATACAGTATTAATTAACACAAATTCTGTTGCAATACTCAATTTGAGTGACGAAAATTCATAATTAACCTTCAATATTACTGATTTGAAATCAAACTTTCTAAATAATGTTGGTTTATTTGTCATCTATGAATGAATGAGTAATAAATATGAACATACTGTATAATAAAGACAAAACTATACATGATGAAAGGACTTGTAATATCTTACTAATTCATAAAAATATGCATTTTAATATTTCATAGATTGTCACAAATTGTATTTTAAATTGCCTTGAAAAGCAAAGAAGATTACTTTTGTGTCTCAAGCATGAAATCTAACTTCATACATTTGCTTCTCTGACAAAAAAAGCTTTTGAGAAAATCCAGTACTGCACCATTCATAGCGCCTAATGTTGTTAGAACTCAAATACTTTACATTCTTGCTCACAATCCATGCATGTTGTACATGTGAACAATAATGATTTCTTTGCTTGTTGCAGTCTTTATCATAACACCTTAAGCCTCCGATGACCTGGATTGACATTTTTGTTCAGAGGATTTTCCTTTTTGTGCAGAGGACAATTACAAAAGATGATTGCTCTCTCATCATCAACTTGGTGTTTAGTTTGATAGGCTTTATTGATTATGGTGTGGCTGTCTTTTTGTTGTCTTCCAACACAGCCTAATAAAGTTCAGATACCTTGAATGCAGAAGAACATATTTATAGAGATTGGACTGTTCTTTATTTTAACAATAAGTCACATGGGATATGGTACATAGCCAATATAGCAAGGCAAAGGGCTTTTCTTAGGCATGACACATTAGAGTTCAAACCAGCCAGCTTTGAACTAATACGCCAGCTTGCATTGGCATCCATTTCTGGTATTACATCAGTCACTTATTATGTGTCTCTTGTTATCCAATACTCCATTGTGTTTCTCTAGGTATTTCATATTGCCTATTGTTCATGTCCCTGACAGAGGTGTGCAAAGTTGGATGACCCATAGCCTAGATGCCAGATGTAAGGGCTTAACAGATACACCCGCAGGCCTCCTAGGCGTAGCTGTGGGATTCTGGATGCCTGCAGGCTAGAAAAGGCCAATCCCATTTTAAATCATGCAGAGGATTCCACCAAAGGCGCACAGGAATTTTTTTTCTCATACCGTTTCTGGTGTCTTCCTATTCTGATTCAGGCACAGTTCTTCTTAAGCCTATAGAGCTCACCAAAATAGACTCAGGCAGTGGAACTAAGCAGCCTTGAAAGTTTACTTTTGTAGCTGACCTTGTAGGTATTTTTAGAAGCAGCCGCAGTCACGTTATTATGATGTATCATTCCTGAGGTATTTCTTGGACAAATGATTATTGTTGACATATCCAAGCACGGTTTGCATTTATTTATCTGTTAGCGAGCCATCAAAAGTTAGATCTGGCAAAATACATTCTGAGATTTTTTCAGATTTTTCTTTGACAGAAACTTCCTACCATCTGATGTGGTTGGCAGAAATGTTGCTATTCTGCGGTGGATCTGGAAAATAGTAGTAATTGAGTAAGTATTATTTCTTTTACTGGGTGCATTCAGTGTTTCCGAATACAATCATTAAAACAAAAAATGTAGAGGTGTACTTTCAGTTCCTTTAAAAACATAAGGGCACACTCTCTCTTTTACATCACTTTTTCTGAACTCAGGACTGAATTCAATCCAACCTGCACTACAATATTTATGCAGTAACTATTTTTCTAATGGTCAAATTTACACTTTAGCTTTAGATAGTGTATAAACATCTAAAGCTACTACCATCGTGATCCTGTCACTTTTCAGAATGAGTGTGTTGTCACCAGTCAGTATACTGTACAGAAAGACTATGTGTGAACATTCCTATTGCGGATTTGAATGCCTCAGTATCCAGTGAGTGCGTATGGTGTGTCTCGTGCACTGAATTGTTTACTGAAAATAAAAAATCTCCCTACATTCCATGCAGACTCATAGAAGGGGGAAAGAATCACGCTAGCGGTCAGATGCTACATGTTTATGCTTTAATTAGATCTAATACAATGTATACATTTCTCTCATCGAATAAACATTTCCAAGGTAACTACCTCGTCATTTCATAACAAGTATAAAACTCTTGCTGAGCTTACCCTTGACCTGGACCACACAAACAAGATCTTTATTTTTTTTTAATCCCCGGTATATCATTGGGCTACACATGCAATCGTCACTTTGAGTCTTTTTAATATTAGAATTAACAGGTAATGTCCAAGGCCAACAGGAATATCCCTCAAATGCAAATACAGTACAGCAAAAGTTAGGGATCAAGTAATATAGCATAAGTATACAGACTTTAAAGCTGGAATCCATAACGGTGAAACTGCCACATCCGTTTGTGATATTATTACAACAAAGAAGTTACTGCAAACACCAAACCTTTATTCCCCCCTCAGTCATCATTGCACCACCCGTTAGAACAGCATTATATGTAATGCTTTTGTTCAGGTTTTTTATTACCATGATGCACAATGCTCCACATTGCTGCTTCGTCAACAAAACTGAAAATAATAATAGCCAGGGCAGGGAGCCAGAGCACAATTCATGCAGAAGCTTACAGGGTCTCAAGCCAATGGGCCTAAACTCATGGAGGGGGGGGGCAAACCCATAGGGGGCCCTAGAGGCAGAGGAAAAATTATGGCAGAGAGCTTCATTTAACCACAGAGGATCAGTGGATTATGTTTTATCATGAGCGGGAAGGCCGCAGTTTGGGCAGCTTGTCTCTGCCAAATATAGAACAGCTTGTTGCGTTGTGTCCATAGACACAATCCATAGAAGGTTTTTGAAACCCCATACTCTATCAATTTGACTGTCCAACTCATGGGTACACCTAGCAAAGGCTGACAGTTCTAACTTGAATGGGAGCTGCCATCTATATCTTATATTTCGGTGGTTGAATTTGTTGTTGCAAAGTTTAAAATACATTGGCGGAAAATATTTTATTTATTTTCATTAGGCTGTTTGGAAAGTGAATGCCTACTGCTATATTGTGTAGCACCTAACAATTAAACTCACAATTTTGAGCGAACCGGGGCAATTCAACAGAAATAGGTTAGTGTGAGACCACACACAAACAGCCTAATGAAAAGTGGATCATGATTGGATTATTCAGTACCACTGGAAAATGTATGTAATAGCACACTATAGCTTGTACAAGGTGTATCCTTACTGAAATGGGCTTTTATTTTCCTTGACTAGGTGAATTGTTTGCCAGAGTAGTCCATCATTTCTGTGACACTATATAGATGTTTTTAGTCTTTCTATTGTGTAAATGTTGTGAAATTGTATTAAATTAGTTCCAAACGTAAGGTTGGTCAAACACTGAAGGTCCTGGATCCTAAAGGAGACCAGCATTATTCTCTTTCATTGCTTTCCTTGTTGTTGTTTTTTTTACTCTACCTAGAAATAATACCATCAGTTGAATGTTCTCCTGCTGAGATAAAGCCTTAGAGTGAAGCAAGACAGGCCTGTTGATTGTATCCATATCAGTTATTTCCTGTGCTTTCTCAAAGGACACAGACAGCGGGTATGATATCTCCATATCCATAAGATGTCCATCCATTCTTACTGATAAAATGTTCAGCTTTTGACAAGCCAACAAATAGTGTACCAATCCTGTAGACAATTACAACAAAAGAGGCTTTCCTATTGGTTTAATGGTTTCTTTAGGCCCGTGTGGACTTTGTCCTTATGTCAAAAGCCCCATGGACTACAGAACATAATCTGTTTTCATCTGGTGCTCCACGTGTGAGCCTGGTCTCCAATTTACACTTATTCCATATATATTCACAATTCAAGTTGCCCTATACATTTTGAGGTTTGCATGCACAGAAATGCTCTTAGTACTTTGAGATGTTTCTCATTATCTCTGCTGGGTGGAAAGGTTTATCGGTTATAGAGGAACTGGGTCATGGTGGAGCATGATGGAAAGTTAGCAAATTACAAATGCATTACAGTGATTGGACAGGCTTGTGTCCCATTGGGTCATGACACACATCAACCCAAATCTGTTAGATATTGTGATTCAGGGTGGCAATATTGCGCAACAGGTTTTCTTTCTACTTCATCCCAAGTTCTACTTGTTCAGTGTATGGCCTAATAAAAGTTCAATCAGAGATGTTTGCAAACTGTATGGGGCAAGCGCCATGACAACAGTGCATGCCCCATACAGCACAACCATACTAAAGGGCATCGTTATGTTGGGCTTATTGGGAATGTGTTCTGCTACTCTGGATAAAAGCCACAGGAAAGCCATTGACTTGTAGGACTGTTTGGGCAACCTCTCTTATCATGCTCTCTCCTTTCAGTTCTTTCTAGAGGAAGAGGGGAAATTGTTCCCCACGTATGTGTGCCCCCCCCCCCGATGAAGCTCAGTGTCCCAGTGTACCATTAACACTAATAATGAACGTCCAGGCGAGATGAATCCTTTTTGGAGTCAATTAGTAACCCAACTCTCTCAGGGGGAAATTAGGTGCACTATCCATTTCTAGAAAGGACAAACGACTGGCCTTGCTGAACTCACTCAAGGATCAGGCTGCCCTATATTCTAGGGCCCTCTTTTCTCCCCCTCCTTCCACATCCTCCCTCTACTGCTTCAGCCTGTCAATCCCTTCACCAATCAGAGCCTATAGTGACCTTTTACTCCCATTTGAAATACAGTACAATCAATTTGCTGTAGGGATGATAACAGTCTTATTCAACCACTATATGTGTATCGTATGAATGACAAAGTACTGTACATTGCACAAAACATTTTAGAAATAGTATTAATTCAAGAAACACTGAAGGTGGCTGGTCAGCGTTTGTATTTTATCTTTAACATTTCACAATTTAACAAAAGGTTCCTGTAGATACCGTAGAAGCATGGCTAATTTTGTTCAATTTTAAGATTTTTGTTACATCCTATTGTTAAACAATAGGTACTCCTTCGTTACAATATGTAATCAGAAATGGTAATACTGAGTTAGAATACAGAATATGCATTCATATGTGAAGAAATTTGAAATAAAAGCATTTCAAACTCAACATTATGAACTGGAATGACATATACTCTTTAAGTTGTCCCAAATAACTACATGAAAACCACACCTCCCATAAGCCAGTTCTCCAGTCTTCTGATAGGCAGAGGCCACTGCAGTATATTCTTCAAAAGATAAAAAAAACTCCTCTCCAAGTTCCTATTTGAGAACTTTAAACAGAAGCAGAAGTTCTTTGATAAACAAATGCTTTTCCCCTGGCCCTTTTGAACTAACCCAAAAGCCATGTATGTGGGTATATATATATATATATATATATATATATATATATATATATATATATATATATATATATATATATATATATATATATATATATATATATATATATATATATATATACATTTACCATATTTTTCTCCCTAATCTGGTTGTATCCATATTGTCATTTAGGTGCTTCATCGCAGCAACTCCCACCGGACAGTCAATGTGATGATACAGTGGAGAGAACAAGTATTTGATACACTGCTGATTTTGCATGTATTCCTACTTACAAAGCATGTAGAGGTCTGTAATTTTCCAGAAAATTACATTGTATGATTTTTAAATAATTAATTTGCATTTTATTTCATGACATAAGTATTTGATACATCAGAAAAGCAGAAATTAATATTTGGTACAGAAACCTTTGTTTGCAATTACAGAGATCATACGTTTCCTGTAGTTCTTGACCAGGTTTACACACACTGCAGCAGGGATTTTGGCCCACTCCTCCATACAGACCTTCTCCAGATCCTTCAGGTTTCTGGGCTGTCGCTGTTCGATATGGACTTTCAGCTCCCTCCAAATATTTTCTATAGGGTTCAGGTCTGGAGACTGTCTAGGCCACTCCAGGACCTTGAGATTCTTCTTACGGAGCCACTCCTTTGTTGCCCTGGCTGTGTGTTTCTGGTCATTGTTATGCTGGAAGACTCAGCCACGACCCATCTTCAATGCTCTTACTGAGGTAAGGAGGTTGTTGGCCAAGATCTTGCGATACATGGCCCCATCCATCCTATCCTCAATACAGTGCAGTCGTCCTGTCCCTTTTGCAGAAAAGAATCCCCAAAGAATGATGTTTCCACCACCATGCTTCAGGGTTGGGATGGTATTCTTGGTGTTGTACTCATCCTTCTTTTTCCAAACTCGGCGAGTGGAGTTTAGTTTTCGTCTCATCAGACCACATGACCTCCCATTCCTCCTCTGGAGCATCCAGATGGTCATTGGCAAACTTCAGACGGGCCTGGACATGCGCTGGCTTGAGCAGGGGGACCTTGCGTGCGCTGCTGGATTTTAATCCATGACGGCGTAATGTGTTGCTAATGGTTTTCTTTGAGACTGGGATCCCAGCTCTCTTCAGGTCATTGACCGGGTCCTGCGGTGTAGTTCTGGGCTGATCCCTCACCTTCCTCATGATCATTGATGCCCCACGAGGTGAGATCTTGCATGGAGCTCCAGACAGACGGAGATTGACCGTCATCTTGAACCAAGCTGCTTGCCAATTGTCCTGTAGTCCATCCCAGCCTTGTGCAGGTCTACAATTTTATCCCTGATGTCCTTACACAACTCTCTGGTCTTGGCCATTGTGGAGATGTTGGAGTCTGTTTGATTGAGTGTGTGGACAGGTGTATTTATACAGGTAACAAGTTCAAAGAGTTGCAGTTAATACTGGTAATGAGTGAAGAACAGGAGAGCTTCTTAAAGAAAAACTAACAGGTCTGTGAGAGACGGAATTCTTACTGGTTGGTAGGTGATCAAATACTTATGTCATGCAATAAAATGCTAATTAATTATTTAAAAATCATACAATGATTTTTTGGATTTTTGTTTTAGATTCTGTCTCTCACAATTGAAGTGTACCTATGGTAAAAATTATAGACCTCTACATGCTTTTTAAATAGGAAAACCTGCAAAATCAGCTGTGTATCAAATACTTGTTCTCCCCACTGTATGTTCTTCCAGAACCTATTAAATGCCACTCTGGTTCTTATCACGCTGCTCACTCAACTTGGAAGACTCAACCGCAATTGTTTTACACCAGAAAGAACGCAATCTGCAAACGTCTAGCTTGACTGAGCACAAAGGTATCCAAACCTCCAACAAGCCAAATCCATTACTAACTCCCCAAAGCCGGACAGTGCTGGCCAATTGCACCACACTCCTTGGGACTCCTAATACACAGGCTAGATTCAAACCCTGATCTCCCAAAAATGCAGCCAATTGCTAGGCAGTGGGTCCAGGGGACATGCCACTCAGGGGACCATCCCCCAAATAATCCTTGCACCACTACTTCTAAAAGTGTGACGTGTCGGCCGACATATTAAAATATTTCAAGACACCTTGGCTCATGCACTGCTTCATTATTAACATTAAACTTCATTACTAGCTATGCTATGGAAGGCTCTTTATACAGTTTATGGTGATAATGACAACCTTTCGTTGAGGTTTCTTTTCAGAAGCATTTCACTACCTTGTAATTTCAATCCCTACAGAGTGTTTTGTTATCATACAATTATTGAGTCATCTCTTATAACCTGCAACTGCCATTACATATTACTATGCATGCAAAGTCACTGTATTAGTCAGGCAGTAACTGCAACAATGTGTGTGCATTTCTTTGTTACGGAGAGATTTTGCCACTAGCTGGTCTTTGTAGTCAGCCAGACATTTAGGCCATCCAAAGATTGGCTGAGGAAATCACTCTCTTCTGGGAGTTTGTATCTTTCTGCTAAAAAAAAAACAACGACAATACCCCAAAAAGCATAGAAGAAACAAGTTGTTTTTTGGCACATTTAGTGTATAGCACCACTATAGACTACACAATACTGCCAACAATCAGTCGGTTGCATGAAAAGAAATCCTCTACATAGAAGCATATTCGTACAGACATGATAGCAGCACCGCTGGCGTCTTAGCACTCCAGCCCCAGCTGGAGAAACAAGATTATCCTATCAGCAGTGTACAGAGTCCCAGGCCTAGCTACGCTGCCAGTCACCTTGGACCAATGAGCCAGAGAGAGCTCCTAGTCAAAGCAAACTGGGGGGGTATGGAGAGGTGGTGGGAGGGGGTTGGTGATAAAGCACATCTATTTTGGGACTCCTGGGCTCTTCACAGAGGGACAGTTTCCTTTTTCAAAAGTAATCTCTCTCTTTTCACTTCGCTTCTCCAAATGTTGTGAAAATCTTTCATTCTCTCTTTATCTCTCTCACTCCCAGTTCATTCCCTTCTACAGCAGCTGCTGAACTGTTACTGGTGAACCATGCTAAACACATGCATGACGTTTTTTGTTTTGTTTCTGATGCTAGGAGATGGAAATGAATTATACTAGAGTGACGAAACAAAACCAATGTTGTCCTTTTTTAAAGAAAAATTTTGCAACACTTTTATTTGGAGGCCTGTTATTTGCCACCTGTTATTTTAAGCAAGAGCATTATCCTAACTTCACACGATCAAAAAAACACAAGTGCTCAGAAAGACACACAGACACATTCACACACATACCAGACCAAACAATAGTGAAATAATAAAATTCTATGGTTTCCTTTCATCTTTTCATACCCAACAGTACTGTTGGCCTCAGGTGAAGTGAGACTTTAGGTTTAAGTCCTTTCCTTAATTATTACGAAACAGCACCAGTAGGATTTGGCTGACCCTAGCCTTAGCCCCCCGGGGCCTTGCCGGCGCCCTCCTCACTCTCTTAAGGCTGCAGCCAATAGCTGGTGGCAGTCCAGCTCCCCCCGCGGCTCCAGGGGCCCCGGCAGCCTCATGCCTGTCTTCTGGTCTACACACCAGCACTTTCCCCGCTGTCCGTCACGCGCTGGCTGGCACTGTCGACACAATTAACAGGACATGTATCACTCACGAGCCAAATGGCGCCAGATGCATGACAGGAAGCATGGATTCACACCATTGTTACTGCAGGGGTTGGATGCGGATGGTCGCTCTGAACACTCACACCTTAGTGAATAACAGATACTTCAACACTGCGATAAAGTACTTTCAAGCGCTGCGCCATCCCGGAAGCCTACCTTATGATTCTATTCTGTTTTCCATGAAGAACTAAGATTGGTTTCTAAATTTAATCTTGAGAATATGTTTATTATCTTGTGATAATCTAACACTATAAGATCAACTACTTTGAAACTTTGCGGTAGAACAAGCTTTCCTTTATGCTTAGCTAGCCCAGATTGTGAGTTGCCCTCCAAATTATTAACCCACCGGGTAAAGATGTTGTTTATTAGCTTGATCTCACACTCACAATATGAGTGATATCTAACCTTAAATTGAGGTAAAATTGTTCAAAGTTAAAATAAAATTGAAATCAAGAACACATACATTTTTGTTTTAAATGAGTGGCAAAATTATCGGCACCCCTGCATGTAATACTTTGTGCACCCTCCCCTTGCCAAAATAACAACTCTGAATTTTTTCATATAATGTTTGATGAGGTGGGGAAAAAAACATTGCCAGGGATCTGAAAGTATTTTCCAATACATAATCTTTCCAGATCTTTCAAAGTCCTCGCTGAATCTTTTTTAGCTCACCCAACATGTTTTCAATATGGTTTAGGTCTGGAGACTTGGATAGCCATTGCAAATTCTTAATTCTGTGTTCAGTGAGATATTTTTTGTGGATCTGAAGGAATGCTTTGGATCACTGTCCTGCTGAAAGATCCAATGACAACACATTTAGCCTCTTAGCAGAGGCAGTCAGATTTTTGTCTGAAAACTCGACAGAGTCCATGATGCCATGCATCCTAACAAGGTTCTCAGGGCCTTTGGAAGCAAAATAGACCCACAACACATGTCCACTACCATACTTCACAGTGTGGATTACATTAGTTTCTGCCTGACCAACCATTTTTTCACACCTTGATGAGAGTAGAGTTTTCTTCTGTCACAGAACTTACTTCTAATTGTAGTTTTGGAGACTTTTTGACCCCAATTCTCAAACTTGTAATATTTTTTGTCCCTGCCAAACATTTTGTCCTCCTCCTCATTGTGCTTGGGTACATAATATACTTGGTTACTCTTCCAGATTCATGACATTTCTAGTTTAAAACTTGTGAATAATTGCCATAACAGTGGATAATGGTATTTTCAGCTTTTAGCCACATTTTCATAGTAATTGTCTAGTTTACCAAGTTCAACGTCTTTATGTCTCATTAAATTTGTCTGTCCTCTAACCTAATTTATATGTATAACAAAGGGATTTTTGTTATACATATAAATACCTTATGAAAAAGAAAGGAATGGGTGACCACTTAAGTTCCTAATGAACATAAACATATATATTATTGGAAAGTTATACTGCCTCTGGAAAGTATTCAGACCTCTTCACTTTCTCCACATTTTGCTCTTATAGACTTAATTTATATTTAAATATACATTTTTACCAGAGGCGTTGCTAGGATCACAATAAATTTGGGGCTTAGCCTCCCTCCAGGGTTTTGAATGTACATGAGGAAAATGTTGATGTACATGCTAGCGGCCTACACGTCAACATTGTCATAATGCACGATAAGAAGTATAGATGAATAGATCAGGGGCTATTATTTTATTATAATTTTTGGGGTCAATTTGAGATCTTGGGCTATAGCCCCGGATGCCCAGGCCTAACGACGCTACAGTTTTTTGCCATCAATCTACACAAAAAAACATAATGACAAAGCAAAAACAATTGTTTGAATTTGTAACAATTTATTGAAAATGAAAAACTGAAATATCTCATTTACATAAGTATTCAGACCCCTTGCCATGAGCTCGGATGAATTGTGTCCTTTGATCACCCCTGAGAAGTCTCTAGAACTTGATTGGAGTCCACCTGTGGCAAATTCAATTGATTAGAATTGGTTTCGAAAGGTACACACCTATCTACATAAGTTCTCACATGCATGTCAGTGGAAAAAAAAATAAGCATTTAAGTCCAAGGAACTGTCTGTCCATAGTTCTCTTCATGATCGAATTGTGTCAGGGTATAGATCTGGGGAAGGAAATATTGCTTTGCTAAAGCATTGAGTGTTCTCCGTAGCACAATGGGCTCCATCGTTGTGAAATGGAAGAGGTTTGGAGCCACCAAGACTTTTCCTAGAGTTGTTCGTCTGGCCAAACTAAATAACAGGGCAATATGTGCCTTGGTCAGAGAGGTGACCAAGAACACTATGGTCACTCTGTGTGAGCTTCAGAATATCTACGCAAAGATAGGATAGGGACTGGGAGATTAGTCAGGATTGACAGAAGGATGAACAGAGCAAAGTACAGTGAGGCCCTTGAAGAAGCCAAGACAATGCATGAGTGGCTTCAGGGCAAGTCTGTGAATGTGCTTTAGTGTCCCAGCCGGAGGCTAGACTTGAACTACATTGATCTATGGGGAGACCTGATGATTGCAGTTCACCGATGCTCCCCATCCAATCTGACAGAGATAGTAGAGGATCTACCAGGGACAATGGAAGAAACTGCAGAAATCCAGGTATGCAAAGCTGGTAGAGAGATAAACAACAAGACTCCAAGCTGTGATCGCTGCAGAAGGCGCTTCTACAAAGTACTGAATACAGGGTCTGAATTCTTATGTACATTAGATATGTCCATTTATTATTTCAACAAATAGGCACACTTTTCTTAAAACATGTTTTTTCTTTGTGATTAAGGGGTTTTGTTTGTAGATTGATGGCAAAAATGCACAAATATTATCAACTATATATTAAGTCTATAATGGAGCATAACATTAGAGAAAGTGAACAGTTCTGATTTGGTTTACGAGAATTGGCATGTGTGCAAAATACAAAAAGTATTTTATTTAAACTAAATTAAACCTTCTCTTTCTCTTATATTTTGAGTGTAAGATCAAGCTACTAAATAACAATGACATTTTTTCAAACCTTTTTAGTTCACTTTTACCAAGGGACCACTAATTTCTGGAAGGCTCTATATAATATGCCTATAAATTGTGTAAACAACAACATATAGGCTAATTTCCATGAGCATAGTGGGTTAACAAAACTTATGGTGTTATATTCAACATTGTTCCCTTAGTTAATTGCTTTTTCTCAAACCCACAGATCTCCACAGTGTGTTGAATGAATTTAACAGAAACTACAAGTGTGATCAGTATCTGTAAATTGCCTGGGGTGGTTTTAAAACGGACTGGATTCATTTTCTTATTGAGATTCCTCCCGTGCAATGAAAAGATGCCAGATTACCTCTTCTGGCATTAGTTATGCTCACAAAGGGTGCCATAGAGTTCTACCATAGTTCAATTACAGTTAAACAGTAAACAGATGCCTTTGAATCTACCCCAGACACCCTGTAAAGAACAGACATGGGTACTTTAATTGTGTTTCACAATCACGCCTAACCCCAGACTCCTGAGGTATGGTGCCCTTGGCAGGGTGAGCCTTTTATCACTAACGGACTGACTTGCGTTTGTTGCTTTGTAGCGTATTCAGCGCAGAACACCAGGCTTATCTGGCCGACTCCACTTTCTCAGATTCTTTTGACTCTTATCTACCAAGTCGCCTGTTTCAGACAAAGAAAACGTTGCTTCAAAAAAGCGAAAGCGCTTCACAGAAAGCGAAGCAATTATTGTCAAATCTTTAAGTTTAACCACTGTGTTTTGTTTTACGCACACAGTTCAGCTCAATTCGTCTTTGATAAATCCCTTTTGCGTGCCGGAAGACGTGGATTCTTGGCAGGAGCGAATTCACGTAAAACAATGCAGTTCGGAGACGTTCTGTTGAGATCTGGACCTTGATTCTGGAAACAGAGCGTCAATATTTCAACGGCTACACGCATGTTTTGTGTTTTGGCTAATAAAGCCGTGACGAAGTTAGAAGGGGTTGTTTGCCTAGTAAAACGAGCGTGTGCGTATGTGTCGGTCTGATATTACACAGACTGAAGTATAGATCTGATCTTCATTGCTAAAGTCCTTCTCAACATACTAGTTGGCCAAATAAATACTAATCAGTGTCCAACATGGCACCAAATTCCCAACGTAATGTATTTGGTATTGCCTAGTAATAAGGCTCTTGTCAAAAGATCTTTAAACATAATCAAAAACTACTTCCTGAGTACTTAAACGCATAGAAACGAATGATAACAACTGCTCAACAGTCACTAACCTGCTTGGCGTGGAAATCACCGTTCTTGTCACAGTTGGGTATGGGGATGCTAAAAAGGTCCTCGTGTGTGCGCGTGTTGGAGCCCAGTCTGTCCAGCGCTCTCTGCAGCTCGGCACGACATGGAGCCTGGGGAAGACCATGTGAGTTAGTAAACAAAATGTATCTGGCCCCATAGCCTGTGTGTTCCACTCCATATCACTCTTGTCATGCTATAGACATCTGTTCTTTAGCGTATGACTCGGAGTACAGGGAGTGGAATGTTTGCTAAACCGACTGGTTCCCAGGCTAGTGTGGCCATTGGGGGGGTCTGGGAATATAGTAGACCCATGTATGCTCATAGGTATCTGGCAAACTGTTTTACACTACCCTTTGTTGTTGATGACAGTGAGCACCTGTGGAACATTTCATGACTTGGCCATTAATGTCTGGGTCTGCAAACCTAATAGCTTACATACTGTTATTAACCTGACTGCCATGGCTTTTGATTTATGAAATCATTAAAAACACCAGTGTAATAACTAACATTTACTGGATTGTAGATAGTGGGTGGTATATGGTTCAGACCCTATCCAGCTCAAAGACTTTGGAGGTGTATATGAAAACATTTGATGTGCAGTTTTTCCCTATGCTGAGGTGAAATGTGGTTGGTGATGTCACCAGGGCAGCTTTCGGGTCCTCCCTGGTGTTCTGGTTTCTCTGATTGGTTTTGGCGGGGTGACGGGCCAGGGTCTTCTGGATGCAGCGCTTGTCCTGGGGACTGCAGCGGATGTTGCTGTTGTTGGGGTGCTCAGGGATGATCTCATCCTCCTTTTCCATTGCTGTGGGACACAAAGCGGTAACTCTGAGTCACAACACAACACATGTCGTAGTCACAGACATTTTATTTAAATCTTTATTCATCCAGCAGTTCCCATCAAGGCTGATACCTTCTTTAACCAGTAAATCACCTTATGACTCATAACTCATACTTGTCAAAACACATGAGTTAAAACAATAGAGCAATATTTCAGAAACTATTCATTCCATAAAGCTGCCATTCAGAGGCTTTATGCAATTAGTTGATAGCTAGTAGTCCTTTTGTTACATTTCAGGAATGACATTAAACAAAAGGTTGTTTACCTTCAGAAAATTAAGCAATTGATACAAACATTTAAAATAACATAACCCTGAAGATATCCATCTCCATAGTGAGTTGGACAAAATCTCAATGGATCACTATTGCAGAAGTTGGTTTAATCTTTGAGTTGCTAAGTCTAATTGATGAAACCTCTATGCTAAAAAGCCAGTTGTACATTTTGCCAGAAAATAACCTTTACCATTATCAATACACAAGTGTCTATATTGCTATCATGTCTTTAAAAACATAAGATACATGGCATTATGGACTTTAGTCTACCAGCAGATTTTAGTGTCCCTGTGAATATAATTAGATCTTCTAAAACGGACAACAATCCAAAGTATTTTCCAAGACCAAATAATCAATAATTGTGAGTCATGTTTTTGAGATATACATACCTTGACTTTTTTAACAATATTACCATTAATGAAGCTTAAATGATGTATTTCTCTTTATTTGAGAGTAAGATCAAGTTGATGAAGAACAGTCACATTTTTTTATAGCCTTCTTTGCTCATCTTTTCCAAGGATGCAATTAATTTTGAAGGGCACTGTTTATCGTTCCATACAAACTGTGGTTTGCCACTCAGGGGGGTAGAACAGCAATCTACAATCTGGACCTCAGCTTTCTTGGTCCTCTTTTAACCACTGGCACCAAACCTCTGCCAAGGGGAACTACAGCATCTGATGCTTTTTAATAGTTACCAGCCCCTCTCTCCTGACTGCCTGCCTTCCCATTGTGGTCCTGGGACACATTCACCTTGCCTCTATAATCCCCCAGTTCTCTGGCCCTGCAGGCATCCAGCTGCTTCCTCAGGAAACCACTCGCCCCTCCACCTCCCCGCAGCAGAAGAGACCCTCAGTGTGCCAGATGTTTGATTGTTATTGGGTATTTTTGCCATGTCACAAGGTGGGCAGACGTGCAGGGGCCTTTGCAGCTGTTTTTGTACTCATTTGGCTTTTTCACCTTTAGCCATTGCAGGCTTGGTTGATAACCTTAACAAGTTATTACCACCAAGCTGTGCTCTGCTGTTCGTCTGGTGACTCTTGGCATTTCACGGCTTGGCACTGCTACCAAAGCACCGAGCTAAGCTTTAGCTGTGCCTTGAGCTTTGTCTCTTAGATCACTAGTAAGATCAGAGCGCAAATGGTATCTCGTGTTAGCGTGGTGTAATATCTGTTGCTTTTGGTGAAAACATCTACTTATTGTAGCTTAGCTTCTCTTAAATCTTATGCGATGTGATGGCATTTCTCTCAGAACTGTCCATGTTTTAAAAGAAATTGAAAGGGGATTTACCCAGTAAATTAGGATTAAATGGCAGTTGACTTTCATCAGGTTTTATTGTCAAGGTTCATCCAAGTTTATATTCGTCTTTGGACAATGTATAAATCCAGCTTACTCTCGAGGAAAGGTGACCTTTGCCAGGTTCTGTCTCAGGATCACTCAGGTATTTACTTGAGCTAGTCATATTTTAGTTATGAGATGCAAGCTTTACATTACTATACCTACATGAAGTAGAGGTGAGTGTGTCACTCCGAAGTTCATTGACAGTGCCACAGCTCGCTTTGCACTGTTGTCTGGGGGAGGTGTCTATGTTTGTATTTTTAGTCTATTTCTGTTGGCCTTATCAGCACTTTCCCCCACACCCACCAGGACTTCAGCAGTTTTCTCATCGCCTCGTAAATTGTTCTTTCCTTCTTTTGCAATTTTGTGGTTTTCCGATTCCACACTCTTTAAGAGTGCCATTTAACACAAGCCCAAAGCGATTCAAAAGTGGGTCAGGGTTGCCATGTCCTGTTTGCTGCCACTGCTGTTCTCCAGGGAGGAAGCTGGTGCTTCAATGTACGATTTCAGGAGGACTGTGTCAACATCTCCGTTTCAAAAAGGACAGACTCAGACACAGAAACAGGCAGCTTTGACGAAGTATGGAAAAGACTCCTTTCCATTCCAATCATAAAAATATTAAACAAAGAGAAACTGAAGCCAGGGTCAAACCTTTCGGCTAGATTCCTTTCTCGGGCTGTGATAAAGATTGCAGAAGTCTGGACGGTATGTAGTGGAGTTGCATCCAAGCCCAGCCACAGGTGCATATAGCCAAGATAAAGAAGTACTCCATCTGTTTTTTCGGAGGGTGTTTTTATTCCCAATGCTTTTATTGACTGACAGAATCCAATAGGGAGTCGGTAGAAGAGGAGACGGCTGATTAACGGTGGAGACAGGTACTGAACCTTGGTCTCTGGCGTAGAGCTGCATTCTGTATGTGCATGGAGTGTTACCACCAGACTGCGGCTCCGCACCTTAGGACACTTTGGATGAACGTTCTGTAACTTCCCCCCATGTTTTATCTGCCTCTAAAAACCAGATGGCATTAAGTCACCGGGGATGTTCTCATAAAAGTTCATGTTTGTTCAGAAACAAAAGACTAGTATGCATCTGATATATTGAAAACCTACTTAGTTCATACTTACATTTTGGAAATAATCTTCATAAAGTGCTTTCAGAAAGTAGAATTAATATTTTTGGGCCATCAATCTATACACAGTACCACATACGGTCGAAGCAATATGAAACACACTGAAAAAAAGGCACACTGAGGACTATATATGGACTCACACTACACAGTGTATGTCAGACCAAGAAATTTTCCATAGACCCGAGATAAGAGAATTTGCCCGAGGCATCGATCTGAATTTGAATGTCTTTTTGGATTGTTTTTGTTATATAAGTTACTCTAACACATTTTATCTGTTGACAATGCAACTGCTTGCTATGGTTAGGGTTGGTTAGAATTAGGTTTACAATGAGTTTTAAGGTAAGAGGATTAAGGGTAGGTTAAGAGGTTATGGTGAGTAGATAGTTAAAATTTTATGAATAGTCAGCAGATTGACAAAAAGTATCTACAGCTACACTTTTGGGACTCAATCATTTTAAATGATAATATAAGTGGGATTCTTTAAATGAACAAGAATGTTCTAGCATTACTTTGCTTATCAATAGTAACTAATACGTTCCAGAGAGCTTTGTCCTTCACATTACGACAACGTTGCACATGTGAAACATTAAAAATGTATTTATCTATGAAAATGCATTAAAATAAACAAGCATTGTGCTTGAATTTGTAATATATTGTTGTGTTAGTATTTGTTTGAATACTAACAAATACTATGCCCTGTCATTACAGGGCATAGCGCCCTGTAATGACAAAATTATTGTTAAACTAAATTCATGACAGCCATGGTTCAATGCTCTTTACTCCTGAGTAAAAAGCATATGACTTGCTGCCTGAAGCACTTGGTGCTAACTGGACCACAGACTGGGGCGTCTACATGTCAGTTGTTAAGTCTGTAAATGTCCATAAGTGGCACTGCACAATCAACCATAAATTATGTCTGTAGCACAACAACAAGTGGACACAGCGCACAGGTATGAAAAGTTTGCAAAAGTGCTGTGTTTCCTCCCCTGTACACGGCCCTGCCTGCTGCCTAAAAATCACACCGACACCCATAAAGTAGAAAGGTGGTAGGTTCTGGAACCTTCCGGGGGCAGCCCACAGGGCTAGCCGTGCCCCCGCTCAGCTGCCTTCTCATTGGGACCTGAACAAGGAAAATTAAGGAATGCATTTGCAGAAAGGCATAGGGGAGAAGCCAAATAAGGAATAGATGGTGAAGAAGATGCGACTGGCCATGGAGAGTGTGGAGAGCTTGCCAAAATTACAATCGCCTGCACCTATTCCTTCCAAACCACGTCTGGGATGTTGTCCCAGAGACGACACAGCCACCCCATGAGAGTAGTTAGTCTTCTGTTTTAGATGCTTCCCCCACCTCCTCCTCTGTTACCTCTGTTTTGTTTAATAAACCCCCCTAAACAATTGTCCTGTGTCCATTCCCTGAGTTTCTCCACCTTAAAATATCTGTAGTTACAGTAGATTTGTACTGCTGCGCAACAGTTTTCCCCAATAAAATGTATTCAGGGGCCCATACAAAAATAGACTTCTAATGGTACTTTTTCTTTGACAAAAAAGGGCAGACTGTCTCCTTTTGTCCAACACCTTTTCTACATGTTGGATGCTCTGCTCAGTCAGTTTGACAGCAGTGCAAAAATATTCCATAAATCCTTTAGCATTCCTCCACTGAGGTGTTTGCCAGGGAGTGTTGGTGGTGTGTTCTCACTCCCAGCCTTTGGAGGTTCAGAGGGTGGCATGGATCTCCAATGTTCCCGTTGCAGCTGTCACTGGAAGTCTGGCTGGAGCGTGTGAACTAGTCTCAACCCTGTCCTGAGGGGGCTGTCTGTCTCCAAAATCTGGACTTTGTTACACTATGGCGTTATAGTATGTCAGCTAGCTAGATGTTTATCATCAGTCGTCATAGCAGTTGTGGAAACCTGTGCAGCGGGAAAGTAGGCTATTGATACTGTTAAATGTAAATAGGATAATTTTTTACATGATTTTGTCTTCCACTGCATATCCTATTACATTAAAATAAAACAGACCTGTGCCCAAAACTGCCCATCCCTTTCTTTCTTCAACCTTTTTTCTTCAAACGTTCTCTGCAAAAACCATGTCACAGCCACAAATAGAGATAGGTACCACACAAAAGTGGACTAAAATGAATTTTTCATGAAATAAGACCTGGTTTGGGGGAATGTTTGCTCATATGCAGTAAGAATATCCCCAATATCAGGGTAATGAAAACTGAACTGGTGGAGTTTTACAGGATCTTTCGAACAGCCACCCAATGCTTCTTGGAATGTGTTGATTCTGCTTTTAGAGAACAAGCTACTCTGGCAAGTTTAATAAAGTCACATCGAAGCTGAATCTGTTTCTGCCAGATTACATAACAATCACAGCCTTACAGGACCAACGATAAAACCACAGTAACATTACATTATATCCGGCTGTCCAGTATCCTGGCAGTTCATTCTAATGGCTCCCATGTCTTTTCTCTAAATGACAGTTTGTTCTCGTTCAACTTAACAGGTAAAGCAACTGAAACTAATATATATATATATATATAATCGCATAAATGATCATTATTAAAGTTTTATCCATACAGCATTTATGGTAACTATTTGATCTCAAACAGTTTCAGTTCATAGGGCTATGAATCTTTTGCGCTGTCCAGGCTAACAATCTCAGAAAATAACAGTCCATGGAAAAAAACACAACACCCCTTTACTCAGAGCAAGAGAAAAATTGTTTGTAGTACACAAATACACATTTTGACTGTAGTATTTTTTTTTTACTGTCTTTTGGGCAATTGCGCATACATAAGTATGAATGTAAATTCATGAATTACTTTTCAAACAATGTATTTGGGGCTAAGGAGGTTGGGAACATCTCTTTAATATGTTCACACATGAACTCACTCGGTTTATGAGATTTCAATTTCACTGTTGTCTCAGGATTAGGCGCCTTTTACGACCAGCCAGCGAGTGCTTATCGCCTCTCAGTGTCTCTACTCAGCGTTGGTTGGTTCTGTTTGTGTATCTCTGTCTCCACAGCTCTCGCACCAGGCGGGAGACCCAGATCTATGGTTCCATGGAAGGAGCAATTAGCCAATCACATTTACTGGGTTCCACTGCAGACAGACCAGCTGTACAAATGGAAGACATACCCAAAGTAAGCAAACAATGTGGAGCAAAACACCATGGAGATATGTAATCCTCAATTGGCCAACTTCATATTTAATCAGTTTCACAAGCCCAATGATTACCGACAAGTATGATTTTGTAAAGAAAGCTGGAGTAGTTAAGGGTTAATTAGAACAGACTAGGGACATTGATAGGCCTGACCCATAAGGAAGACGCTGTGTACGTAAGTGTGTTATCTGTTTTTTATCAGCATGAATGTCATTCTCAACATTAATGGCATTAGGTATAGTGTTTTTTACATTGACATCTAATAACTGTTTGTGAATATTATCTACTTTGTAAAGTATGGACTGAGAGACTCTTTCTAAGAATCTGGTAGTAAGAATCTGCATTAGATCTGCAAGACATGATATTATGCTGAAATTGTATAACAGTACTTGACAGTTGCTATGGAAATTCTGCTAACGAATTCTGAAGCTTTGGACTACGGAGAGAGAAGCAGGACATTTAATCTATAAGTATTTCACAAGGGAGAATGAGAAGCATACAGTTGATTCCATTCGGATCTACATGTATGTATGGAGGTATTGATAACTTCCTTGGTCAAAGTTTCTTTGCAAAACGTATCAGACCATATTGCGTGACTACTGACGTGTACTTTGGACCCATGCAATCTGAGGGGACTCCGGCTGCTAGTTGTAATTAATCTGTACACATGTTGTCAATTCTCTTTAATGGATTGGTCATGCACATTTCCCTACGGTGTCCTTTTCTTTCTTTCTTCTATTTTTACCAGGCATGTTCACTGTTGCTAGGTCTCGGGCACAGAAGGATGTGTCTGAAAGAGACGTACCCCTCGGTTTAATAATGGATAAACCCAGGCAAATGTGCCACAAAGGAAGTTGTATACTTGTGGGCTTGGGTTTTCTCTTCTACCCCGTATTCCTTTCTCTCGGTTCTCTCTCTCTTTCCCCGTCATCCTGTCTCTCCAGTGCGGGGGGTTTTAGAGGCGCTGCACTGACGCGTTGATGTAAGACTTATTGAGTAGGGCTACTTGCCTTTGTTATGACAAAACCTAGGGGCTGAGGATTGTGTGTGTGTGTGTGTGTGTGTGTGTGTGTGTGTGTGTGTGTGTGTGTGTGTGTGTGTGTGTGTGTGTGTGTTTGGGGAGGGGGAGGTCAACCATAGCTCCACACTGGGATTCCAGAACACTGAAAACCAAACTTCCCAAAGTTTTAACACCATTTACAATATCCCCAATCACTGACCCCCCCCCCCCAACCCACCACCGGCTAGCTGAGTGAGAAAGTTCACCAGGCTCCCCAACTGTTTAACTGGCATACTTTAGCCCGCTTCGTTGCCGCTCGCCTCGAACGGATAACACAGCAGCGCGGCTGCCGAAGCCGATCTGTAAACTGTGTTTAGGGAAAAACATTCTGCGAGATTAAGCAACGGACGAGGATGATACGAAGCCGAAGCCAAGACAGCCCTCCTTTTATCGTGCACTAAACAGCTTTCCCCCTCCCTCTGATTCCAGTTAGTCACGCTATGTGCCGGCCTAACCTAAGCAGAAGGCTCTCATTTCAGTTTTGGCAGCAAGCGTGCCGATGAACTCATCCCTGCGGAGCTGGACGGTGGGCGATGCGCTCCGGGGCTGGGGGGAGGAAGAGGATCGTGTGGGGAGGCGACCCTCCCAGGCCCTGTGGTGAAAACTACGCAGCAGAGCTGGAGACTGTCTCAGGCAGTGCATCTGATAGGGCAACCTATTATCCCAAATGTTATCCCAAAACGTTAGCCCAAACATTATCCCAAACATTAACTCAAACGTTATCCCAAACGGACTGCACTCCATTTGACCCGAGCTTGGTTAGGTTTTTTTCTCGCCTGCAAAGCTGACACTTGTTTTCACTTTTTCATCCGCAAAGCTGACAGTTTTGTCAGTTTCTATGGACTTTCTCCAACATTTCACTGCCACACTACCCTCTTCCATGCATTATGCTAGCTAGCCAATAATCCATAACTGTTCACATTATAGCTAGCTGGTGCAATGTTGACAACTCCCCTACTAATTCCATAATAAAATTGGAAGTAACCTTAAATCGACTCCTAACTACCTCTAGTGTGGACAGAAGACAAGTGCCTGATAGCCATCATGTCAATCATCCCAACAAATGGACTACATGCTCGTATCTGGGCGTAGCTACGGGAAGTTGGAGTCACGTCCCAGGGTGCTGCGGCTGTGTCAGCGTTGTCCAGCACCCCTACTTCCTCCAGGTGTGATTAGTGCATTCTCAACCCCCCAAAACAAACTGGACCAATGGGTGGGGGGTGTCTAGGGTTTGATTCAGTAAGCCTAAAGAAGCTAGGTGTGAAGGTGACCTAACAATACGACCTTTTAGATTCAGCCTAGATGTTTGGGGGCTTTGTTGTGCCACTGGAACGGTGAGATAATTCACTAACATTACCAGCAACCTTTGGAGTCCCCCTGTCCCAACACTGCAGGTGGAAGAAGCAGTGTTTGAACAATTTGTGTTTGCTGATATGTAGAACTAATGAGAGCATTGTCTCGCAAGCGCTACATTCTTACAGTCGGCATCCAACATTCTCAGCGTAACGGAAATGACCACCATGATCAACTGCCCACAAGCTTCCTCCGCTTTGGCAGGAAAAGTAGAACAGTTTCATGCGCTGCCGAATAACCCCCCCTCCCCCGCCACCACCTCCGAAAAGAAGTCTGCTGCCATTTGAGGAACGAGATGAAACAGGAAAAGCAGATAAGAGTTTCAGTATTAGACAGCCCCATGTCTGAATTGGAACCAGACCTCTGTTACTGCAGTATAAGAATGGGAGTACAAAGATAGGGGGAGAGATGGAGTTGTAACATGATGTCTGCAGAGAAAGTGAGTAGAAGATCTCTGATGAAAGTCAATCAGTCAGACGTCACTCAGCCAGTTGCAGTGCCAGTGGAAGAGGAGGAAGAGGAACAGGAGGAATGTGGGGCACATATCCGTGAAGGAGAGGGAGAACGAATTACGGATGGCAGGGCGCTCTAATAGCCTTAGACTGGCTGCACTCCATTACAGAGTCATTTCATATGGGCAGACAGACAGCTTTTATTACATCCTCTTGTTACACACACACCCACACACGCGCACGCGCACGCGCACACACGCACAAATACAATGCACCTCTCCCTACAATACAAACACACACATACGGACACTCATATATAGATATATATACACAGGTATATTATTATATTAAAATGCAGAGATCAATAACAGGATAAACACACAGACATCCATTCACCCGCTGTGCTATGGGCACACACACACACACACACACACACACAAACACAGTCATACAGCTGTACTCGAACGTACACTCACAGAAAGTACACATTTAATGCAGACTCATACATTCATTTTCAGTTCGAACTTAAACACACACACGCGCACGCACACGTTGACACACACAAACTCACTCACAAAGTACACATGCGCACCGACAAATCTACGCACACCCGTCAACACAAACCCTACAGCGCGACTCCCTGACTGGGACCTGCTCTGCCTCGAGATAGCAGGGGGCTTGTGTGTGCTGTCACATCAGGCTATGCACGAGGAGCTGCTTGTGTGTGTGTGTGTGTGTGTATGTAGGTGTGTGTGTGTTTTGTGTGTGTGTGTGTGTGTGTGCGTGTGTGTGCTCTCGGGCCGCGGCTTAGCGGAGATTAGAATCAACAAGCGGCACATTGTCACACTCTCCCCTGCCTCAGGTGAGAGCAGGGGGGGTGAAGAGAACACTCTGGCCCTGCCCCGGCACTCTGGTCTGGCGCTCAAATGATTGGACTGGCCCTGGTCCAGCATGAAACAGAGAGAGGGAGCGAGACGGAGAGAGTGCAAGAGTGGCTGAGTGTGTGTTGCAAAGAGATACTAACTAGTCCAGTGACCGTGCCAGTACTTGATTTACTGTTGCATCTTATCATAAACAGCACTATACACCCGGAACACAGACTCAAACAGATTGAGGCGACTGTTGGCGGCGATGTGGTCGCACTCCCCCCCCCCCGACGTCTCATATCGGTTTAGACGTTCCAGGGTGCGACTAAGAGGGTCGTGTGCAGCAGAATAACACACAAGAGGAGGGGGACAGTGGAACGCGTCGGCCATTTTGAACAGAGGCCGACGGCCAGGGACGCACATACAGCCAAACCGGGGGGACCGATTTGGAACCGGCTCCTTCGCCACTGGCCCTCACCTGAGTTGTCCTCCGCCTCCCTTTCGTCGGTGCACAACCCCTGGCCGTGCATGAGCGAGTGCAGGGGCCTCTCGACGTTCCGCGGTGGGTAGCAGCGGAGCCCCGTGCCACAGCGGGGCGAGTAGACGCCGCAGTGCGCCCCCTTAGCCAGAGCGCACGCGGGGCAGCAGCCGCAGCCCGGCTCCCTCACCGTCTCCTCGCAGCCGCCGTCGGGCAGCCGGCAGCTGGCCAGCCGTTCCTCGGAGCACACGGGGCAGCGGATGGCCTCATCGGTCAGGCACAGCGTCGCCAGGGAAAGGGCGCCCACCGCCCAGAGTCCCCAGCAGGGCGGCGCCGCAGCCGCACTGCCACATCGCACCATGGCCTCACCAAATGCTCTCCCCTTCTATTTCTCTGTTCGTTCACTCGCAGCTATTAGGCCCCTGCTTTGGTGCGTGAGGTCAAGGGGGGGCAACAGTGGAGAGGGGGGGCACCAGTCTTTGAAGTTGCCCGCCGGTTAGAGTTTCGGGTGGCTTGTGAGGGAAGAGACACCCTGTTTTTTACGAGGTTGGACGAGAAGAATTCCGGTCGCTCGAATAAGTTCAAATACGTTGTCCCCTCTCTCCCGTTGAGAGGAGCGTCTCTGAGGCGCGCAAAGTTGCTCTTCAAACGCCAGGAAGCGGTGCGGATGTCCAGCGCCCGGTCCAGGTGAGCCGTTCTCCCTTTGAGTAGAGTTCACCGGAGCCCATGAGGTCTGGCTTAGGGCGTGGTCCGCGGCGTGCCGGAGTCCGGGTGTGAGGAAGGGGCATCAAAACACAACTCTCTCCGAGTCCAGCAGCAACGTTCCTCCACCGGTGTGAAGTGCAAGAGGGCTGCTCTTGAGAATGGCTCCAGACGAGTGGCTCCCTCTGGACTTTATACTGCACCGTGGACACGCCTCCTCCTTCAACGGAGGAGCTGAAAAGCACAGGGAAGAAATGCCAGGCTAAATCTCTCTCTCTCTCTCTCTCTCTCTCTCTCTATCACTCACTCACAGACATACGCGCACACGAGTAATCTCACCCGCGCTCATTCTCTCTCAGTCCCGAACGCACAAGGAATCGCAGCGAAGAAAGACAGGGCTGAACACACAGAGAGACGGACAGAGTTTCACTATCTGCACGCGCTCTCCCCGCTTCTCAGAGAGCTGGAACACCAGGCTGGACCAACTGGCTCCCTCTGAGTCTGTTGAATTCACTCACACAGGCACAATGAAGACGTTTTCTATTCAACAGAATAAAGGTGACAAGAATTGTTGCTCGTCTTGAGGGCTGTCAGCACCTTCACCGCATGCTTGTCCGTGTACGCTCGTAAGGACCGACATCATAACGACTTTAACGAAACAAACCCTTGCCCCCCCCCACCCGGTCTCTCAGCCCTCCTCTCTCAGAAGACACCCGCACGGAAAAAAGTCAATAATCGTCCTGCAAGCTAGTTTTCTCGTTCTCCCGATAAATGGGCATTCATGTCCACATTCGGGAGACTAAGAAACACCACTCCCATACCATTTCTTGACGCTTTCAGAGACACAGACACACACCTGTGTGTGTGTGTGTGTGTGTATGTGTGTGTGTACTGGTCCATTAGGCACCTGCATCGTCCGTCTTTCTCTCCCTCTACATCTGCCCATGCCTTTCTCCCTCCCTATCCCCTACCTTCCTTTCACCCTCTCCCACCGACGTAGCAGTGGGCAGCTATAAAAGGCAAATTGACAGTGCCCCCCCCCACGCAATAGCCCAGCCACCCCACGGGCTTAAAAAAGCACCCCCTCTCCCACAGTGGGCTTTGCCAGCAAAGTTTTAACTACACTGCTTGCTGACAGTGTTTCGATTGAGGCTGCGTGTGTGTTTGTGGAAAAGGGAATTTAAATTAGTGGGCCGCCTGTGTTTGTTAGTGTGTCTGTGTCTTTCCCAAACTTGTGTGTATACAGTATGTGCGTGCCAGGTCTCTTTCTAATTCACAGTCACTTTGTTCCAAGGCTTGCAGAGGGCTGGGGCGTCTACGTTTCTCTTTGATGTTTCCCTGCTTGTGTTCTACCATGGTAACCCAGCGTGTCTTGTGATGCCTTTGTGTGCTTTCTTTGCCTCTTTTTTCCTTCAGATTGGTGGCTCAGTGCCATAGACTAGACTATAGACTGGACCATAGACTGTACTATTGGCTGACGATAGACTGTATTATGGACAGGACCATTAACTTACTATAGACTGGACCATAGATTTTACTAATGGCTGAAAAAAGACTGACCTATGGACTGGATCATAGACTGTACAAGAGACTGGATCATAGACAACTATAGACTGGACCATAGACTGTACTATTGGCTGACAATAGAGTGAACTATGGACTGGATAATAGACTGGACCATAGACTGTACTATGGACTGCACCATCAATTTTACTATTGGCAATAGAATGAACTCTGGACTGGATTATAGACTGTACTATAAACTGGACCATAGACTGTACTATGGACTGGACCATAGACTGTCCTATAGACTGTACGATAGGCTGGACCATAGACTGTAATGTTGGCCAGACCATGGACAGTAATGTAGGCTGAACCATATACTATAGCCCTATGTCACTTGTCTTCAGCCAGAAGATTCCTGCCTTTCCTCTCTAGATGAATGAGCAGAGGCAACCCCAGTATGCAACAAATGTCTCAGCATCCCGCAAGATGTCAATGTGTATTCAGGCATGTCTATGCAGGTTAATGCAAGTTTTTTTATTTGTAACCTTAGCTAAAACTGATGCAGCAGGGCCTCACCACTATTGCTTACACGCTGCATTCACAGCTTATTTACATTAAGCCACGCTACATTTCCCGAGACGAATCTAAAAATTTTTTAGACGCTATATTATTTTGTGTGAACTTGTAGATATCAATAGCTTGGAACTTGCAGATATTGATTGATGCCTCCCGGAAATTTGCAATTGTTAAGACGATTCTGTCGGAACTGTATCAAGTTTCTGTGTTGTGCTCACAAATACCACTTGGTTTTCTGCAATTGACGGCCACAATCCTGCGTGCCGGTGTATATTTCATGCCGGTGTAAATTCGAACGCTATGGAAATGATTATGCAAACTAAGACAAGTTCATCTACCGTTTTATTCTCTCTCGTAATGTTTAACCAAGGCCCTAGACGTCATTATTGCCTTTTCGTAATGACTTTGAAAAATCTGTCCAATCCCCTACCTATAGAAGGGTTGTTAGAATGAAAATCTACTATTGAAACAGATAAAAAGTACAATAAAACCTTTTTAAAATGTTTGCTCAGGAAGTAGAATATCTTGTTTGAGACAACTCGACACCCAGCTGGTGGACTGTGAATAAGCCTACACTGTATTAGCGATAGAGAAATCAATGGGTGCCCTAGGAGACTTTTTTGTCTCCCAGATCTCCTGGAAATAATAAGCCCAACTGTAGTGAGCTCAAGCTGCGGGATCGGTGCTACACCATTTATGAGGTGTGTGTGTGAGAGAGAGAGCAAATGTTTGATCCCACAATGGTTAGAGATAAAGCTGGGTAGGTGGTTTGTCGGTAATGAGTTGTGTGTGAGAGTGAGGGAAATAGAATCGGGCGCGGCTTGGGTCAGTTTGTGGTTAGTTGAAAATTCGTCCAGGAAAAGTGGTGAGTCAGAAATCTGGGGTATGTTTGCTTTAGCTCTCACAGCATATTTCCTGACTAGATTGTGATTGCCAGTGTCAGCCTGCCAAATTGGAAGCTACCTAAGGTCCACCAAACAGCTATGGGTCTCCGACTCAACTAACACTTATTTAGTTGCACTGTTTGCCTGACCAGTCTTTCACAGAGTGATGAATCCCCCCCATCCTCACTTCTGACAGACTAAACCTCTCTGAAATGCTCTTTTTCAGTCATGTTAACGACCTGTTGTCAATTCATCTAATTAGGTGTGAGGTGTTCCACAATTTGTTTAGCATTACACACCTTTTCCAGTCTTTTGTTGCCCAGTCCCAAGGTTTCTGAAACGTGTTGCTGGCATCAAATTCAAAGTGGGCATATTTTTCAAGAAACAATAATAAACAACAATATTGATAAACATATCAATATTCAGTTTCAAAATTTGATATGTCATATTTGTAAAATCGAGTTTAAATGATATGCCCATTATTGCATTCTTTTTTTCTTAACATTGTACAAAGCATCCCAACATTTTGGAAACACGGTTGTAGGATTCACATCATGTTCATACTCAACTAACCAGTGACCCCTTGTGACCTGTGGATTAGGACATTGCCACCCCTGAAGTGACCGTATACTGGACCCTCTTTCAAAGTCACTTAGATCCTTTTCTCTTGCCATCTTGATCCAAAATCGAGGTCAACTGGGCCTGCTCAGTATTTTTATACATGCCACATGTATAAACATGGGATGGGATGTTAATTGTTTCATTGCATCATGCAGTACACCTCCATGGAAGCATCCGCATTCATGATGTTCCTCCTTTCATTTATTCAGATTTTTTCATTTAATTTGTCACCCATCTGTACATTACAAACATGTGTTCTTTTACTGCCCAGCCCGTTCTTATACACTCCCTTTCTTAGTTTCTCACTCTGAATCTCTCTCCAGTGGTTTTGGTTGACAATGTCCTTCTAAAAGACTCATGACCTTTGCTGGAGGCCCACTCTGATAGTGGGTTTGACATTGTGCTTCAGAATATCTTGGAATTCGCCTGATTTCATCCCGCCAGGCACTCGGTGCTAGAGGCAGCAAAGCAACTCCAAAACATCCCTGTACCTCCACCATGTTTGACTGTGGGGGAGGTTTTCTTTCTTTCAATGATTTTTACTGTAAATATAGAGATGGTGTACTTTACAGAACAGCTCTAATTTGGTCCCATCTGTCTACAGGACATTCTCCCAGATGGATTGTGGCATGTTCAGGTGTGCTTTGGCAAATTGCAGCCTGGCTGGCTTGTGTCTGTCTCTCAGCAGTGGGGTCCTCCTGGGTTTCTTGCCTACAACCCTTTCATTGAGCTGACAACAGATGGAGCGAGTTGAAACTGCCATACTTTGTGTCTGAAGGTCAGCTATACTGTGCGGCTGTTGATCGAGCTGCCTTCTCCACCATTTGAACAATCCTCGGCTATATTCCATCCAGTTTTCTCTTGTGGCCACATGCATGGAGGTTGGCTGGAATGGCATGGACCGTAAACATGTTGATAACATTGAGTATGGTGTAAGCAGGAACATCAATGTCTCTGGAGATGGACTTAAGCTAATACGTGCTTGGCTACAATCTTAATTCTGACCTCCTCAGACTCTGCTTTTCTTTTCTCCATGTTCATTGCGGAACACACAGTCACATAACAGGAGAATCTTTTTCTCTATTAAAACTGTCTGAGTGAGGGGTTTTCATATTGCAAAGACCTGCAGCTCACAGGAGTGTTCAATAAAAAACAAAGGGGAATCATTTGCGTGAAATACATGTGGATACCAAAGGATTTTAACAGTTTTCTGGATAAAATGATAAATTATATGAATTAGTTTCAAGCAAGGGTGCCAATATTTTGGGCCACAAATGTTTATTGGCCACATAGCATGCCTTTTTGCTTAAATAGAATGAATATGTCTATTTCAAATGTGAACGTTTAAAGAGGATTTCTTCATAACAAAAGTCTAGGTTTGACATTATTTCAAGTGAAACCACTAGACCAGACCACAACACCTGAATGCATTATTATATATTTCACCCGGTATCAAACAAACATTAATATTGACAACAGAGCAATGCTTTAGCATGGTCTACTACTGTAACCAGTGTGTAAACTAATTGGCCAATCGTAAGTTAAACCATTGGCAGTGACACACTAAAACGCATGAAATGGAAGTTAAGGCAGTACTATTCCTCGGCCACCAGATGGGCCACTTGTATCTTGTGTAGGACTCATCTTTATAGGTCTACTGTAGACTATTATGCCGTTTTGATTGATCTTAATAATCTATATCATAATGCTATCCATGCATGCATCAATGCATATTCATAAAATTCAACACTTTATTTGCGGCTGCTTTCTAAAAATGTCTTCACACAGGTCAATTAATTGCAAATCCTCTCCATCACTTCATGATGACACAAATCAGTCCCTGTTTCTTTAAGGCGGTCTCCAAGGTGTAGTGTATGACGTTAGCTTTGGCATATCCTTACCGCGAGGCGATCCAGTGGCGGAGAAGGGAATCTGAACCGCGGGAGAGAGGTGAATTTAAAACGGCACTTGAGCGCTATAATTTCAGGTGGAATATAAAAACAGGTAGGACAATTGTGACAGATTGCGAAAAAAACTTCTTCCTTGAATTACAGCTATTTTTGTGGGAATTTGAAATAGGAATAGGTATTGTTCTAAGCGAATGTATAAATTGTTCAAATTGAAGTTGGTGCGCTATATAACTACACACGAACTACACAACTTGTGACAATGACGCTATTTAATGTAATTTTAAGCATAAATAATTAGCTTTAATGTTTCTTTACAAAACGACATAAATGCTATTAAAATCGAAAATAGTGCGTTTAACTTTTCAGGTTAATAATATAGGCCATATTCACTGGTAATGTGTATCTTGTTGCAGATGAAAAAGTACGATTTTAACTAAAAAGGTTTTCCTTTCATTGTCAATAGAGTTGCTTGTCTCGCAGTTTTGTATTTGCATTACCCTAACTTGGCAGGAAATGCATGTTCAGCGAACGTCCTTTTTTTTCTTCTTTATTTAAATAACCTGTTTAGGTTGAGGGACCATGCGTGTACACTTTACCACATTTCTTTCGCTGTTATTTTCACCAAAATATTAGAAACTACAGTATTTTACTCAGTTCATCTTATTGTAAACGTCACTGCTGTTTTAAATAGTCTTAAATGAGAAATCACAAGTCCCTATGGAATATTAACTGTTACTGATACCGAGAACTTTCAGGGATATGTTAATTTGTACAATGAGAAGTTGATTTATGCACCCCTCCACCCCCCACCCCACCCAACCCCATCCCCATTGTGATGTATGTATCACTACAGAAAATCTTTAAAGATGAACACAGAGGAACAACAAGATCTCAAGTCATCGCAAGACGAAGAAATGGGTTGGTTTTGACACCCTTTTTTAACATAGAACTCCATGCCTTAGGCCAATAAGGGTTGGAGACGCATGTGTTACATGGGTTTTAAAGATAAACATGGCGACACTCTTTACAGAAGTGAACAGCCCTGTGACAGATGAGAGGCCAACCGCGGAGGAGGAGGAAGGAGAGGAGACTGGAGAGGAAGAGGTGGCCCCAGAGAAGGCCTCAGAGAGTAGAATGGAGTGCACAGAACCCACAGGAAACAAGGAAATGACAGGTACGAAACAAGTGTTAATGAAAACGTCCCTAAAGCATGTGTTATGCTCCACCGACTTAAAGGCTGTTTGCACCAAGACCTAAAAAAAGCCAGGTAATAAGCTGTCCAGATACGTGTGTGTGTCGGTGCAGTTTTACAGAGTGTTAACCAGTCAGTGAAACCATACGGCCTGAGTTAAAAGATGTGAAGTAATAAATAGGCTACCAGTGGTCGTGCCCTTTATGTTTGATTACTCTTTGCCAAAATAGTAACCCTTGCTCTGCTTTTCCGTACCCGCAGCTCTCCGGCTCTGTGCTCTACATGGGGTCTTTCTGTGCAAAGTTTACAGCTCGCAGCTCTGAGCGCATTTCACCAAGGTGAAACAGCGCTTCTCATCCTGTCTGCCACAGGCAAGACCACAACACAGCGTGGTTTCTGGATGGGGTGTTACTCGATGTGGATAGGCTGACCCTCTGCAAGGCCAGGACTTGGGCGTCTGGGTCTGGGTCTGGGTAGGATTCATAGACTGAAGGGCTTGGAGCTGAGCCTGCACAATCACAGGGCTTAGGGTGAAAAGAGGTTTTAGGTGGGACACTCCTAGGGGTTTGGACCAGTTAGTGTTTTATGCTTTGGTTGTAGGCTTTTCTGTTCAGTTTTCTGGGATACACTTCTAAACTGGAGGGAAATGCGCAAAATCATAATCATCTCAGAGGGTTTGTTCAAAAGATGAAGAATTGCTGTTTGCTTTTCTTTTGTGTGAACTCATATTTTCACTGCCTTCTCTTGCCCTGGTTCTGGTTTCTGAGCATTCATAGGAAATGTCTAGCTGTTATCTTACAGGCACATCTCTTAAATCTCTATCTGACACTCTGCCTTGGCCTAATTTAGCCCTACCACACAAGTCGCCATGTCTGTGTTAATATATTCAAAGGTTTTATTCTCACATTGAATGAGAATGTAGAAGTGGACGTGACTTTCCTGACAGTCTGCTATAAATGTCCGTAGTACGTTTGGTACTGTGGAGCCAAGCTTTTCTACTTCCATTTTTCCTTTTTTAGAAAACTGCATTTAGAATCCTTAGGTTTTCACACACTGGCAAAAAATAGATTTGTGCGCTGGCAGCACACAAAATATCAACCTTTTGGTACTTAACATTATTACTTTTCAGCTGAAGTCAAACCTCTCTATTTCATTCAATACTCCTCTTCTGGCTCCAGAGAGTCCATGCGTCAAATTACAACGGATGAAACATCGTTTAACACGGCTCTCTCCCTCCACCCTAGACGGTTTTCCTGTTAAAACCGAGAGAGAAGAGTACGACAACTGCGAGGATCAGTACCTCCAGAGCGACGAAGAAGGCGAACCCGACAACGAGCTGGAGGACGAAGAGGAGCGAGAAGGGGACGAGGAAGACGGAGAAGAAGAAAGGGAAGGGGAGGAAGAGGGGGAAACCCTCAATGAACCACAGGACCTGTCTCTGGCGGATTACGCCAAGTACAACACCGCAGGCCCGCCGGAGGCCCACGCCGACTCCTCCTCACCGGCGTACTTGACCGCGTCTCGCGGCCACGCCGCCGGAAAGCTCAACTGCGACATCTGCGGCCTGTCCTGCGTCAGCATCAACGTGCTGCTGGTGCACAAGCGCAGCCACACCGGTGAGAGCGGGAGCGGGAGCCAAGCCCAAGCGACCGCAGCGGGGTTTTTGTGGCTGCGACGTTGTCGATCATGGGATTGATAACCTTTGTAGGTCAAGGCGTTTGGTTGGGAGATCTGTGACTCCTGGAGGTTTCGATATGTACAGGCACTCGTTGGTTACATTCGAACGGGCCATTGACACACCTAGGCCATATGCACTTTTCAAGACTTTGTTTTGAAACCCACGTTTTTTTTTTTGTTATATAACCAGTTAATTTGGTTGTGAACCGGATTTAATTTCTCCCATTCTGCTGAGCAATATTTGCCAGGTTGTTGAACATATTAGCTACACTATATCAGTGCCTCAACAGAAACTGGGATTAAAAAAGACTGTTCTTGGTTTGTACAACCAGTTATGCAAGTTACCACTAAATGCAATACTATTACTCAATCAGCAACCAAGACCATATCTACCTAGTGTATAACATGGTGTTTTTCTAGGCACTGGAAGTCGGTGTTGCCCTGTTGCTCCATGACTCTTCTGTTCTGCCCCAAACCCAGGTGAACGTCCCTTCCACTGTAGCCAGTGCGGGGCCTCCTTCACGCAGAAAGGAAACCTGCTTCGCCACATCAAACTGCATTCTGGGGAGAAGCCCTTCAAGTGCCCCATGTGCAGCTACGCTTGCCGCAGACGAGACGCCCTCAGCGGACACCTGCGCACTCACTCAAGTACTGCCATCTGTGCATCACCTGTGTTTACATCCACTGGGGGACAAAAGTTTGGGGACAGATTTTGCTCTAATGGAAATAAATCTGTGTTTTTATTCACCCACGGTGGCATTCAGCTGATCACTATGAATGGTTAGGGCATTAATATTGTGAAAGATGACTATTAGAATTTGAAGAAAATATCATGAGAACTTCTTAAACTGCTTCGAAGTGCTCTCATAAAAAGATCCTCCTTGTGCAGCAATGACAGCTTTGCAGGTCCTTGATGTACTAGCTGTCAGTTTGTCCAGATTCTCAGGTGACATTTCACCCCACACTTCCTGTAGCACTTGTCATAGATGTGGCTGTCTTGGCTTGGTACTGTTCAATGAAGCTGTCAGCTGAGGACATGTGAAGCGTCTAGTTCTAACTAGAGACTCTGGTGTACCGATAACCTCTTGTTTTGTTACATCTGGGCCTTCCGCATCTCTTTCTGTCCTTGTCCGTTTTCTTTTGTCTTTGAAGATTGTAGTGCAAACCTTTGAATGAAATCTTCAGTTCCTTGGCAGTTTCAAGCATTGCAAAGCCTTTATTCCTCAAAACGATGACTGACTAGTTTCTAGAGAAAGTTGTTTCTTTTTTTTGCCATTTCTGATGTAATACTGAACTTAAGTCATGGCAGTCTGTTGCATACTGTGGCAACTCAAAAACAAACACAAAGACAATGTTAAGCTTCAATTAACAAACCACATATAATGGGAAGTGATTTTCTAGTACCAAATATGCAATTTAGCATGATTACTCAAAGATAAATTGTTATGCTGGAAATGGGGCCTGTCAAGATTTGATTTTAAAAAATCAAATAATGATGGTGCTGCTTTTTGGATCGGTAATGTCCTGACTATACTTTTGTGATCGGTCGAATGCCACTTTGGTGAATAAAAGTACTAATTTCCTTCCAAAACAGCAACATTTGTACACTATTTCAAATTTTGGCCCCCAGTGTACATAATGACCACACACAAACACGCGCAGGGTGAATACGCATATGCAGCTGTCATCGGCCTGTACACACTCACGCACAATGTAAATTGTCACCTCCCAAACCATTGAAAATGATGAGGAAAAGCTGTTTGTCATAAACAATGCTGGTGATGAGCCATGGTATATTATCATTTTACAATGTTTGTATAATACTCTATTGAACTTCATCTGTGATTCAAGAGTGATCAGTGATCAGCCAACATAACATGTTTATTTCCCAAAACATTAGGTTAAATCAATTAGTGTGGTTGTTTTCAGTTCTTTCTACAGCCTCCCTTGTATGGATAACCGCACTGAGCATTTTTTTTTCTATTATTCTTCATGAGATGTAAGGGATTTTCCATTCCTCTGCACAGAATCCTTCCAGATCTTTGTCATCCTTCGGTCTGCCATCTTCAGTTCAAACCACCGGTTTTTATTGGCATTCAAGGTCTTCGACTTGAGGCGTTTGCAAAAATCTTTTTGGTCAGTTAACCGTTCCTTTGTGTATTTTGAAGTTTTGCTTTAATCACATTTCAGCTTTCTGGTGGGAATTTATTTTTATTTGGTTCGAAATGTCTTGGTACTGGGTAAAGTTTATAATGCTGTTGATCTTAACATAAGCCCAGGGCCAGTTGAAGCCAATTGAAGCCTCATGTCATTGAAGGTTCACCACCAAACTGCTAATATACTCTTCTCATTTCAACAACAAAACCATGTATAAATTGCAAACGCTTGATGTTCATGTCATCTAACTAAAGCAAACACATTGGCACTTGGAGTCCTTTTGTCTTTAGCCATGCATACTAATACTTGGTTTGTCTTTGAAATGACTATGTATTTTGGTGACCATTTTGCTGCCATTTTACCTGCCCTTTATAAGACGAACAACGTCATGAATTGCACCACATTTTCAGGATCGTTTAGCAGAAAAACTTTGCCAGGAAGCTGCGACGAAGCAACAAATTGATGTTACCGCAATTCATTGACCCCCCAAGCAGAAATGCTTAGTTAAACCCCAAATCACCAAATATGTCTGAGTCAAAACTCACATCTTAGGACTTGATTCCTATTGAATACCTGCGGTTTTTATTAAAAAGGGTAATCCATTAGCACGTACTGAATTGTCTGGAGGAACTGAAATGAGTCTGTGTATGGAGGAATGGACCCCTTCCAATGACATCCCCAACCTTGTGAAGAGTTATAGGAACATGCTCAGTGTCGTTATCCTTGCGAGGGGCTGCTGCAAGTACCAAAACCTTTATCCATTTGTTTATTTCGTTTACTCATCAGCGGTGCCAAAAATTGAAGGTGACTGATGTGCACACTTGACACAGCACCTGTGAGAAGCCTAAAACCTGTCTGCACGCTGAGTTTCAGAACTCTTCTAGTTGGGCCGCCCACTGACATTAATTCAGAGGAGGTTCTCGAGGAGAGGAAAGAGTGACCCCGTTATTTAACAACGGCGCGCCGCGCAGCACCCATTTGCGCGTCGTTTCAACTGACATTCTGCTCCCGCAGTAGAGAAGCCCTACAAGTGCAGCCACTGTGGTCGCAGCTACAAGCAGCGCAGCTCCCTTGAAGAGCACCGGGAGAGATGCCATGTGTACATCCAGAACAAAGGCAACCCCGAAAGAGGTGAGAGGCCCTGGAACACACACACACACACACACACACACACACACACACACAGAATATTCCAAGGCCTTTGTATGCACATTAGGATATGTGCTCACATTTCCATGCACTTGCATGCATGCATGCCCCTATAAACGCGTGCACACGGCTGCCGGGTTGCGCAGCTCCTGTGCAGTCAGTCCGTATTCATGAGTTAGTGACCGCCCCAAAAGCGCTAAATAGGTTGTGGCTGCTGTGGTAGGAGCCGTTGCATATTAGGCACGCTTTATTTGTAGCAGTAGCAGCAGAGGGGAAGTCAGAGATGTAGGACAAATATTTTGGGCGCCTCGATCTGGCTTCGCACCCGGCGAATTCTGCTTGCCTGCCGCGGTGGACGGACAGGGCAGTTGCGACACAGACGACACTCTGTTGTTTCGCGGTCAGCTGAATGTCAAAGAGACGGCGCGTGTGGCGACAAAGCACATCCTCGGGCCTGCGTGTTCCTTCTCCTGCAGGCCTCGCTAGTAGATGAGGCAAAACACCAGGAAGTGAGGTCACCGGGCTCGTTATCTTGGCTGGAATCATTTTTTTTCGTTTGTTCCTCTTAGTGTGAGTTTCATTTTTCGAGTTGTTTTGTTTGAAAGTTCATGAAAATAAACAAATTTCTCAACCTCAAAAGGCACGAGGAGTAGATCGCTTGCAGTACAGCACTTGCACACATTCTTTCTCTCTGCTTATGACAGGCCCCTCTCTCTCTCTCTCTCTCTCTCTCTCTCTCTCTCTCTCTCTCTCTCT
>JACXGJ010004039.1:0-20213 GCA_016801105.1 Esox niger
CTCCCTGTCTTCCTGTTTGTCCTCTTTCTGTCTTCCTGTTTGTCCTTCTCTCACTCCCTGTCTTCCTGTTTGTGCTCTTTCTGTCTTCCTGTTTGTCATTCTCTCCCTCCCTGTCTTCCTGTTTGTCTTTCTCCTCTTTCTGTTTTCCTGTTTGTCCTTCTCTCACTCCCTGTCTTCCTGTTTGTCCTCTTTCTGTCTTCCTGTTTGTCCTTCTCTCACTCCCTGTCTTCCTGTTTGTCCTTCTCCCACTCCCTGTCTTCCTGTTTGTCCTCTTTCTGTCTTCCTGTTTGTCCTTCACTCACTCCCTGTCTTCCTGTGTGTCCTTCTCCCACTCCTTGTCTTCCTGTTTGTTCTTCTCTTCTTTTTGTTTCTCCATCGCTCCTTTCTCATCCTTCTCCCCCCTTTCTTTTCTCTAACAGTCAATTAACAATATCACACCTCCACACTGATTAAACACAGGTCTCATAAAGACAATAATGGGAATACAGAAAGTGTTCAGGGTGTTTGAGGTTTTGTTTCTAAAGCCACCCTCCAATATCACTAAACCCAAGAGGCACTACTGAGCTCTGTATAGAATCGGGTTTGTGGCAATGACAGCCTCTGATCCAGATAGAATGGAGTTTGTGGCAATGACAGTTTCTGATCCAGATAGAATGGAGTTTGTGGCAATGACAGTTTCTGATCCAGATAGAATGGAGTTTGTGGCAATGACAGTTTCTGATCCAGATAGAATGGAGTTTATAACAAGCAGTTGAGAACGTGTGTTTGACAGAGAAACTATTTTGATGAGATAAGTCAAAGTTTAGTTTAGGCCTCATGATAATCCACTTCAACAGGAGAGAGAGAATATGGAGAGATGGAGGGAGAGAAAGAAAAAAATGGGAAAAGAAGACCCTAAAGAGAATAAGAGAGGACAGAGAAAAACTAGCATGAGTAGCATGTGGCTACAACACATTAATGCTCAACTCTAACTTTTCTCAATGTCACTCAATCTAGGCCTAGTGTTCTGCAGTCAATGTTAGATTGTCAATTTGGACGTGAAAGAAAACTAGCTATCATAGCATACAGATCAGTTCCGAAAATCATTGCTTTTGGGATTCAAAACAATGTGGTGGTGGGGAAGATAACAGCAGTATGTGAAACATGCTAAATTAAGATTACTCATGCAATAGCCACAATGTCTAACTTTGTGAGACACCTGAATCCAAACAAAGACAGGTAAGAATGAAAATACAGATATGCTGTGCATATCTAGCTAGCTAACGTGTGTTAAAATCAGAATGAAATACTGTTGAAATAACAAAATCAAAATGGTGAGATTCCGGAATTTCCTGTCAATTAGTTTAGCAACAGTCTGATTCATGGAGTGTTATACAATACGTTCTTCCATCCTCATTTACCAATGAGATTCCAATGGCATCTCATTTTTTATAACAACCTATTTCTGGTAATATTCTTAAAATTATTCACGTGCAATATCTCACCCTAGCATTTATTAAAGAAAATTGACAGCATTTTAGTTTTTAACATCCTTACAATTTGTGACAACAGCGCCCTCTGCTGCCCTCCTCCCACTGCAGGGGGCAGGCCCCTTCGCTCGATGTCACCGGCCTTCTGACACCACCGCCCATCTAATCAACTCATCTCATCTGTTGTCTTGTTTAGCGCACCTGATCATCATCCACAGTCATTTCCCCCAATATATATGTTCCCTCTGGTCCCCTGAACTTTGCGTGTTATTGTCTCACTACCGTGAACATTGTTCAGCCACGCATCCTGAAAATAAATAGCACGCTCCTTTTTTCCACAAGACAGCTGACAAATATGCTTCAAGTTACAATTAAAACTTCTAAAAATAATCTACATACAAAATGACCATTGACAACATATAAAGACAAACTAATGAATAATATTAGGTTCCATTTTAGCAAATTCAAGAATTCAATATCAAACAAAAAATATTTGATCATCTCCATCATATAACACAATTTATCTGAAACACTTCAAGATAGGAAACCAAAAATTACGGACTACTGACTTGACCCAATCTGAGCTATAGAACTTTTGGACTTACTTGAGACTTGCACATGATTATTAAGGATATAACTCAAGATGTGAAGGTTAAGACTTGAGACTTGCTTATGACTGGAAAAAAGGGACTTTTTTACAGTTTCTGTCTGTGTCATTACCTAATGTTTTTCATAGGTTTTTCTTCCCAATAATTTCCACATACAATTGGAAAGTCATATTCTGAAGAATGGTGTTTTTTAAGGTTGAGAGTATATTATTCAATGGAACAGGCTGCAATGAAACAGGAACATTTATCATCACTGTTATTCATCACTCTCCTCTACCCCCGGTTCTGATCAGATCCCTCTGATTAAAAACAGTTAAGGTGTTAGGAGATGCCAGCTTCAACATTCAGCATGGTGAGGTTTGATGCATTATTTAGTGAAGCACTCTCAGTGAATCAAAACAGGATGTAACTCACTCCGCTGTAATGTTTCTCAGTTGGAGTCGTCTTGTATTTGGTTCACAACAACAGAGCTACCATTGTCAAGACAAACAAATCAGATGACTGTCATTAGTTCTATAATTAGAGGTTTAGCAGTGACACCAGGTGGATGTAATTACTAATGAGGTAGAACAGAATACCAGCCGGCTCTAGCCCTCGTATGGTAAGACATTCAGTTAAGTCCGGTAATATTTGGATACTGACACAACTTCAATAATTTTGGCTCTGTATGCTACCACAATGGACTTGAAATGGAACAACAGAAATGCAATTGCAGACTTACTGATTAATTCAAGAGGTTGAACAAAAATATCATATGAAAAATTTAGGAATTGCAAACATTTTTATACACAGTCCCTTTATTTCAGGTGCTCCAATGTAATTGGACAAATTAACACAATTATAAATAAAATAAAAAATATATTGTTGAGAATCCTTTGCAGGCAATGACTGCTTGAAGTCTCGAACGCATGGACATCACCAAACACTGGGTTTCAGTCATGAGTTGAACATAGGAAAGAGGACACAGGCGCAGAGGTTTTCCAAAAAGGCAAACAAGTGATTTACTAGTCTTCCAAAAATACAAAAACAAGAGGGCACAAAGGGCAGGAGCAAACACACCAATGACATTCAATGACCAACAAGAAACGCTGGGGCAGGAGGAACTTAAACAGGGACACAACAAGGGAGTAAACAAGGCACAGGTGAAGCCAATAAGGAAAAGCACAGATTGCGGATAAGAACATGAACCAAAACCAAACCTGACGGGGCTACATTCAAAACCAAAGCCAAACCAAAAGAGAACAGAACCTCACAATTTCCTCCTTCGTCATGCCAGGCCTTTACTGTGGCTGTATTCAGTTGTTGTTTGTTTGTGGGACTTTCTATCTTAAGTTTTGTCTTCAGCAAGGGAAATTCATGCTTGATCGTGTTGAGATAATGTGATTGTCTCAGCCATTGCAGAATATTCCACTTCTTTTCCTTAAAGATACTGCTGGGTTGCATTCGCAGTATGTTTTATGTAATTTTCCATCTGTAAAGTAAAGCGCCGTCCAATCAACTTTGCTGAATTTGGCTGAATCTGAACCGTTTATATATCCCTATACACTTTAGAATTCATCGGGCTGCTTCTCTCTTCTGTCACATCATTAATAAACACTAGTGACCCTGTGCCATTGGAAGCCATGCATGCCCATGCCATTACACTGCCTCCACTGTGTTTTAGAGATTATGTGGTATGCTTCAATTCATGAACCATTCCAAGCCTTCTCCATACGTTTTTCTTCCCATCATACTGGTACATGTGGACCTTAGTTTCATCTGTCCAAATGCTATTCCAGAACTTTTTTAGATGCTTTTTGGCAAAGTCTAATCTGGCCTTTCTATTCTTGAGGCTTATGAATGGTTTGCAGTTTGTGGTGAAGCCTCTTTATTTGCTCTTGTGAAGTCTTCTCTTTATGGTTGACTTGGATAATGATATGCCTACCTCCTGAAGCATGTTCTTCACTTGGCTGGATGTTGTAAAGGGGTTTTCTTTAACATGGAAAGGTTCAAATGATCATCCACCAATGTTGTTTTCCATGGAATTCAAGGCCTTTTGTGGTGCAGAGCTCACCAGTCTGTTCTTTTTTTCTCATAATGTACCAAACAGTTGATCTGTCCACTCCTAATATTCCTACTATCTCTGATGGATGTAATTTTTTCAGCCTAAGTACGGCCTGTTTAATTTGCATTGAGAGCTCCTTTGACCACATGCTGTGGGTTCACAGCAACAGCTTCCAAATGTGAATGTGACACCTGAAATTAATCATCATCTTTTGATCAATCATCTTTTTACATGCTTAATTGATGAAAATATAACAAAGGATTAGCCCACACCTGTCCATTATTCAGTTTTTGAGTTACTTGAAAAAGAGGGGGCTACATATTAATGATCCAACTTTGTAAGCCCACATCGCTCAAACTGTTTGACCTAGCATCTTGAAAAGTACATAAGATAGAACATGTTTGCCATTGGGACCCATTAAGTTTGCTCTCATTGATTTTTTGCCATTTAGAATTTTGGAAGAACTTACTAAAGTAATACTAATCCGATAATACTAAAAGGCCAATGGTGACAAAACTAAACATTTTTCACTTTGGAAGTTCTCTCAATGCAAATTCTGTGGCCACTATGTCAAAGAACATGGCCACTATTGACCAATAAGCATTATTGTGGGTGTAGTGTGGCATGTGAATGTGTAACAATCAAACATTGATTCTATTATAAAATTAATTGAACTAAATGTTCACAACATTATGTAGATGGCAGCATGCCCTTACTGTAACGCCTCTTGTTCCCTGTCACTCATTGTGATTACATTTGGTACACATGCTCAGTGTTACAAATCTATTTGTAAACTGTGTTCAATTTAAACACATGAGGATACCATTGGATAGGAAAAACTATCCATGCAAAATCTGGTTGCTTTATGTACATTTGGGTCATTTGTGTCTCCTAATGCAAAAAATGGTATAAAAGCCAGTAGTGGTTTCATGCTGAACCCCTCCCAACACTGCATGTAGCTTTAACTATATATAAATGAATCCACCCCAATGAATCACTGAGCCAATAATTCTGCAATGTATCGTTTCCAAGAAGACAGCATGGCTGGGTTGGTTCTGACTATCGCCACCAGGAGGGGCTGGCTGCATGCACTAACTTAGGTCTTCTAATCCAATGGTAGCTCTGTTCATGCAAGATAGTCACGGTGTGTGAGACAGACCATCAGGTACAAGATTGAGGGAGCAAAAAACAGAGTGAGGGGCAGAGAGGAAGGACAGAGGAGTAAACAGAGAGGTGGATGCAGGTGGTAAGGAAGCAAAACATCTGTGTGTTTGTCTGTGTGTGTTCAACACTGATGTTGTTTGCTCCTTCAAGCAGGGTGTTTGTAAAAACACTTTGTGACAACTGCGAATGTAAAAAGGGCTTTATAAATACATTTGATTGATTGATTGTGGATAGATTTGAAGTGCTACATTCCCCCCAGAGAGTCTGTTTCATTTCTGGTCCGATTCTCTTTAATCCTGATTTGGTGGGTCCATGGTTTTCTCTCTTTTCAGATGATTATCTTCCTTCGACCTGTCTCTGCTGGAGTGGCTGAAGGTGTTGGGAGGTATGCATTCACATGATGAATCGGATCCAGCCCATAGCCGCCCTCCCACCCTACATCCTTTCCTCGTCCCTTCAACCAAACATTGCCCCATGTCGGGAGGTAGAGAAAACCATTTCAATGGGCAGAGAGAATACACTCTATTTCTCTTTTCCAAGGGGAACATTCATCTTCCAGTCGAAGAGGACAGGACAGACAGGGACAGAAGTATGGAGAGATGGAGGGATGGAAGGATGGAGCGTTGATGAAGAAACAAATGGATTGTGGCAATCTGGAACTAAATAGATAGACATGGATGACAGTCTGAGGGGTTGAGAAGGTTGAGGGTTAAATGGATGAAAGCATGTAGGATATTGAGGGATGAGACAAGAGGGTGTGTGGGAGGAATGCTAGGACAAACAAACTGCTAGGACACACACACACACACACACACACACACACACACGCACACACAAACACATACCAATCTGCCATGGATAAGAAGATTAAGGCCCTCCGGGCTCTCTGGTATGTACTCCGCTGCCTTTCTCCCTCTCTCACTCTTTCTCTCTCTCTAGCTCGGACGCCCCAGTTTGTCACAGCTCTTGTTATGTAACCAAGCAAACTACGGCCCCACTCATTCAGACCCTTTCACTTTAACTGATGCATACACACACACACACACACACACACACATCCAGTGGAAAAACAGCAGGACACTGTCCTAAACAGCCCGCAGCACTTTGATTATTTACTGTCAATACTCAGCAGCAGCCGGACACCATCTGAAACACTGTCTCAGATAATAGGACAGCTTGTCTGAAGCAGTGTGACTCCTGGCTATTATTCATATTAAACTATGAGCCAGCCTGGTCCCTGCTACTCTAGACTGTTCTATCCTGTGCCACGCTGGGCTCTGTCTGGCTCCTCTAGCACACATTCCCAAGTTGAGCAGGGACAACAGACTTGGCCGCTATGTAACTGTGTGCTGTCCTGTGCTGGGCAGTGTGTGTTTGTATGCGTATGCTCTCTCACAGAGCAGGACCAGGGACAATAAGCTGTAACCATAAAAAAACAGGAGAGGGGGCATTTTCAGAGCCGTCGTAATCAAGGTGTTTTCTCACAGCAGAAGTCAGTGTCCCCATTGTCTTGCCGTAATTTAATCTATCTTTCCTTCTGCCCTTGTTTTCCATCCAACAACATTTGGCTTCATCTTTTAGTGGGAGGGATTCGCTAAGGAAAACATTGTGCCCATTGATATATCCGCACATTTGTCTCAACACTGTACCACCACTAAATCACTGTGCAGTGTTTATTTGTTGAATGTACCACAGGTTTTTAATAAATACTGTATTTCCTTCCCAGAGCCTCCTTTGGTCTGTTAAAGGCTCAGTGTGATTATGTGGGCATCAGGAAACCAATTTGAAGATTTTCAGTACTCATTCCACCTCAGGCGTTTTCAGATTCATATGAGTTCAACTTTTCTATTGGATGACATACATTGAATGTATCTTGTTTATGCCCACAGGGGATAGCTGGCACCCAGTTAACTACCTTTATTCAACACAATGGTTACACATCAAGACCAAGTTTGAAATCAGAGTTTTTAGACAGAAGGAGCTATGTCTGGGAACTACAATCTGTGGTTATTCTCCAGCATTGCCAACTGAGGATTTATTTGCTGAAAATGGGATTGTGGACAGTTCTTAGGTGGAAGGGCTGTTGCAATCATGACGGATGATAGCATGTTGTGTCAGAGAAAATCGGATTTTTATCGCACATCTATTGGAAAACAGGTCTAAAATCTGAAAAAGTTGTAATTCAATTGATTTGTTCCTTTTTTATTGATTACCAAACACCTGTGCATCGAGGTACCGGTCCACTGAACATCCACAGTGAGGGAGCGCGTTGTGGGGCTATCATGTAAATAGTATACTAAGCCAGAAAGAGCAAATCTGGACAAATGTAAAACTTTCTTGTCGTTTCAAAAAGTTATTTCAATTAGTAAATGTGCGTTAATATTTTAGATTTTTGGGAACTAGGGTATAAACATGTTTAGAATGCTTCAGAGAATAAAATAAATAGTGCTTAACATAACTACAGTATGTACACCAAAGGCAGAAACACCACCATCTAGTGGTCAGAAGCTGACTAAACGTCTCAAACTAAGAATACATTGCACAGGTTGAATGAACTATTGTCCAAGCTGCAGTTATCTAAAGCTTCTCAAAAAGGAAATAATAATATACAGGTGCTGATCACATAATTAGAACATCATCAAAAAATGTATTTCAGTAATTCCATTCAAAAAGTGATACTTGTATAATGTATACAGTCATTTCACACAGACTTGATATATTTCAAGTGTTCATTCCTTTTATGATTATAACTGACAACTAATTAAAAAAAACAAATAAGTATCTCAGAAAATTTTAATATTGTGAAAAGGTTCAATATTGAAGACACCTGGTGCCACACTCTAATCAGCTAATTAACTCAAAACACCTGCAAAGGTGTTTTGAGTTAATTAGCTGTCTATACATTTATAGAGAGGCACAGTCAGTGATGGTTTGGGGTGCCATGTCATCTGCTGGTGTTGGTCCACTGTGTTTTCTGAGGTCCAAGGTCAACGCAGCCATCTACCAGGAAGTTTTAGAGCACTTTATGCTTCCTGCTGCTGACCAACTTTATGGAGATGCAGATTTCATTTTCTAACAGGACTTGGCACCTGCACACAGTGCCAAAACTACCAGTAACTGGTTAAGGGCCATGGTATCCCTGTTCTTAATTGGCCAACAAACTCGCCTGACCATAACCCTATAGAAAATCTATGGGGTATTGTGAAAAGGAATATGCAATATGTCAGACCCAACAATGCAGAAGAGCTGAAGGCCACTATCAGAGCAACCTGGGCTCTCATAACACCAGTGCCACAGACTGATCGACTCCATGCCACGCCGCATTGCTGCAGTAAATCAGGCAAAAGGGGCCCCAACTAAGTATTGAGTGCTGCACATGCTCATACTTTTCATAGTCATACTTTTCAGTTGGACAACATTTCTAAAAATCAGTTTTTTGAGGGAAGTAATATTCAAATTTCCTGAGATAATGATTTTGGGGTTTCCATTAGTTGTCAATTATAATCTTAAAAATTCTAAGGAATGAACACTGGAAATATATCAGTCTGTCTGGAATGACTGTATACATTATGCAAGTTTCACTTTTTGAATGGAATTACTGAAATAAATCAACTTTTTGATGATATTCTAATTAAATGACCAGCACCTGTATATTAGCCACTAGGGTTGGCTTTAAATGGGATATGTTGACATGCCAACTGACCCTTTTGAATTCTTTGTCTTTCTCAATTGCAGCAAGAGAGTTGGTTAATATCAAATAAAATGTTTGTTAACATTTTAAGAGATGATGTTAACACCATACATTTTAATGGCAAATTATGTACATATTTTACTATGTACATATTTTACATTTTAATTTCTAAATGTCAATAATACATTGGAAAGGATCAAAGAAAAAAAGGATTTGAAAATAACATGATATGAACATATGGTAGCTTGTCTGGCTGGCTGGAATTACACTGATCAGGGTTGATTTGGCTGAAAACGTGGAGGCGTGGCCAATCTCCTCTACCAGGACCCCACAGACATGACAATAATGAACAACGAAACACTGCCAGAGAAAACTGTAAGCACCCCAAAGCAGACAAATAACAAACTGTCTGCCAAAAAAGATGTTTGGCCTGTCAAAATGAAGTTGGATGAAGGTCGCAGAAAGACCAGGGGGATACCAGGGGTTGTTCATAGCATTACATTTGTGCATCTAATAAACAGGCCAGAACCATCTCCCACTACAACAATAACACATTCAAAGAGTTAAAGCAAGACCCAGGGACTTGGCTTGTAAAATAAATATCAGGTTACTTCTTGTATTACAGACTTGAATCAAACCAAGCACTTACCAGATTCATTTACTAGGATAGCCTGACATTGAGATTTGTCAGCAGAGGTCTATAAACTTGCCTGGTGGTCCCCTTGCACAGGACTGGAACGTACTGATTTCAATTTCTGTGGGACTAGGACACTTTTGTCTAATCTAATGTAGGTTTTTGTTCAAACTAGTTAGAACCAGTAAAGTGGTTGTCAAACCAGCTAGAGGCAGTGGTAAAAAACAACTATTTCTGGCAGATGTTCCAACAAGCTAACAGCAATCTGCCCCAAAACCTGTAGCTGGTGAGGTTGCTAACAGTTTGACTGTCTTTGTTCATCATCTGTCAGGTTAACTGTCTTGGTCCATCATCTGTCATGTTATCTGTCCTGGACCATCATCTGCCTTGTTAACTGTCCTGCTACATCATCTGTCATGTTATCTGTCCTGGACCATCACCTGCCTTGTTAACTGTCCTGCTACATCATCTGTCATGTTATCTGTCCTGGTCCATCATCTGCCTTGTTAACTGTCCTGCTACATCATCCGTCATGTTATCTGTCCTGGACCATCATCTGCCTTGTTAACTGTCCTGCAACATCATCTGTCATGTTATCTGTCCTGGACCATCATCTGCCTTGTTAACTGTCCTGCAACATCATCTGTCATGTTATCTGTCCTGGACCATCATCTGCCTTGTTAACTGTCCTGCTACATCATCTGTCATGTTATCTGTCCTGGACCATCATCTGTCATGTTATCTGTCCTGGTCCATCATCTGTCACGTTCACTGTCTTGGGTAACTATCTTGACTCTTACTTACTTACTTGTGTTGGTTTCCAGCCATCATTAGTATTGTGACATGCACACAGACCAGATGAAATAGCCTTTTTTATTTCTCTCTTTTATCATTTCAGCAAGCGAGCTAGTTGGTATATCAATTCCAGACATACATTTCAGCCAGGAATCTGTCATATACTGTAAATACTCTCTGGTAATATGAATATCCTGTCTTGAAGAATTTGTGGAGTTTGTTTTGCATGCCACATTGTCTGGTGTTGGTCTCTTTGAATGCCTGCTATGTTAGGTTATAACCAGTGAAAGCTGCTCTTGGCGATTATCACAATCTCCTGCATTGTCCTGTTCGCATTGTCATTTAAAAAAGCAAAATGAGAAAAATAGCAGTATTTAGATCTCCTCTCACAGCATTGCTGCACTGTCAGCCCTGTTTTAGGTTGGGACCCAATAGTATGTTTAGCAACAATTGCAGTCTGCGGATCAAAATATGGTAAATATTATAAGTTACAATTACGGAAGAATTGGAAATAAATCAACAACAGGCTTCAAGTTAAACGTTTGTGAAGGTACATTACTTCATCATAGCACTAGCTCAAACTCGGCTTGTATTTTAAATGAATGTCTTACATAATGTCAACTCAAAGCCATCTTTAGCTCTTCAACCAAACATTAGCATTATCCCTGACCTTTTGGTTGAACTGTAATCACTAACAACAAACCCCCACATTAATATGTGAACCAAAGTGGCTGGCTAACGTTTGAACACTTGCTTTGCAGTATCATTGCCATGCGTCTGTACACCCACAGCCCGGTGAATGGTGCGGTGGTGTGACTAAGTGCCTCTAGCTCAAGCCCAGAAGAGCACTATAATGACGAGTCACTCAGATGGAGATGTCTACTAGTCTAGATAGCATAACAAGCCCTGGTCTAGACAGGAGACATACAGTGTTGTGAAGAGGTATTTGCCCTCTTTCAGAGTATTTTGGAAGAAATTGTTTGGATGCAGTGTTTGATATGGGAAACACCAAACAGGACACTTAGTTGACTCATCTGACCTAACAACATTCTGACCTAACAACATTCTGACCTAACAACATTCTGACCTAACAACATTTTGACCTAACAACAGTCTGACCTAACAACATTCTGACTTTCCAACATTCTGACCTAACAACATTCTGACTTTACAAGATTCTGACCTAACAACAGTCTGACCTAACAACAGTCTGACCTAACAACATTCTGACCTAACAACATTCTGACCGTAGAAGATTCTGACCTAACAAGATTCTGACCTAACAACATTCTGACTTTCCTACTTTCTGACCTAACAACAGTCTGACCTGACAACATTCTGACCTTCCAACATTCTGACCTAACTACATTCTGACCTAACAACAGTCTGACCTAACAACATTCTGACCTTCCAAAATTCTGACCTAACAACATTCTGACCTAACAACAGTCTGACCTATCAACATTCTGACCTAACAACATTCTAACTTAAAAACATTTGAGAAGTCTGGACATGTTCTAGGTTCTGTTTTGGCAAACTTGAGGCAACGTTTTACATGACATTGGACAATGTGTGGTGAAAACAACTCTAAGGCAGGACTGGAAACGAATAGTTCATATTTAAAAAAACATGCAAATATCACAGGGATAAAGCAGTTCAACATTGAGAATTCCTCCATAGTGATTTGTGAGACTGATCAACAAAAACAGCAAGCATTTGGTCACAGTCATTGCTTTTAAATGAAATAAGCATAAAATGTTTCACTTGTTCCACCAAGTACATGTTAGTATTTGATTTTTGTTATAGATCTGAAAAAAATAGAACAAAAAAGAGAGTATCTGACAGGAGGCAATTACTGTTGCAAAGCATGGGAGGCATGAAATATCAAGACATCCAAGTGACAGTAGCTGGCTTAGTCTGGGAATACAAGGGTTAACTCCTGCCTTTAGCCAGCGTTATGTGACAGGGGCCTGACTATTGACCGCCAACAAATGTTATGCATCACTAAAGAGGGATGAGCACTGACCTATTCAAATACACTGAGTTGTGGAGTGGCCTTAGAAACATGTCGTTTATTTTCATGCAAATGTACATTTATAATCCTCAGGTAATGGAGACATAACTTTTCACTTAAGGCACTGCCATTTTGGCCCATTGAGACTGAAGTCCACTGTTTAATGTGTTTGGTGTCAGAGGTTCAGAATGAATTTGTCTGTACAATTGATACAGACAGACTTTTGAAGAGTGCCTTATTTTCTTTCTCTCTGTCCACCTACACATTCCAGCGGGGGATCAGAACGTCACAAACACTGAGGAGCACTCAAGAACGGTAAAGAGCAGGTGGGGACACATGGGCGCATTGTATGTGCATGATCCATATTGGTGCCTACCCGTAATTGGCTGTGGCATATTGGTGCATACGCGTAATTGGCTGTGGCAAATTGGTGCCAATCCGTAATTGGCTGTGGCATTATTGGTGCCAATCCATAATTGGCTGTGGCATTATTAGTGACAATCCGTAATTGGCTCTGGCATTATTGGTGCCAATCCGTAATTGGCTGTGGCATTATTGGTGCCAATCCGTAGTTGGCTGTGGCATTATTGGTGCCAATCCGTAGTGGGCTTTGGCATTATTGGTGCCACCCCGTAATTGGCTATGGCATTATTGGTGCCAATCCGTAATTGGCTGCGGCATTATTGGTGCTTACCCTTACTCCCCCTCTCCATGACTCGCGTGTGTAAGACATGCTGCCATCACATCACTGATCTGATAGAAAGGAGACAGCCAGAGACAAGAAAAGAGACACCCGCACTCTTCTCCCTCACACTCTTTCTTCACACTCCAGTGGTCTCTCCCCCGGCAGCCAAACAGCCACCTTTACATAACACACGCTTAATAACAGGCATCCACAGGGAAGACACGGATGTATCATGTTAGTGTGTCCATCACGTGCGCCGCCAGTCTGCCAGCGGAAAGCATTGATAGATGGAGGGATGTGGGTGGGGGTTTGTCCTTTAGCCTGGGTGAGGGGACAGAGGTGGGTTGGGAATCGGAACGGGGATTACAGCTTGAGGGGGCGTTGGGTGCATCGTCTCCTGTGCTGTTGTGGATGTAAGGAGACGGAAAGCAAGGCTCCAGTAATCACAGGGGACCAAGGTATCGGGGTTTGAGTGATGAAGTCCTCAAAAATATGACGTGTCAGCCTCTCCATATCTGCATAATGCATTATGAAACATGTTCAACAGGATGTAGAGTTGGCATAATTTACTGTTGAAAAGGTCAAAACATGAATCATACCGTAATGAATGTAGCCACTGACAGACCTCCACCCACCAGCTGACTGAATGGAACCACTGAGGGATCATTTGGCAATGTGTCGACATCTTTTGTCATATTTCAAGTGTTCACTGTACAATGTTGTTACTCATGTTCTGGGTATACTTCAATATCGCAGAGGTACATTTCTCCCGTTTTCTAGATGATTTTCATTGTATGCTTCCCTTATTATAGGTTACATTACAGACCTGTTCCATTTGCTTTACAGTAATGTGTCTCTGTTGGGAGACATCCTGAGGGAGAAGTTATTCATCTAAAGCTCAGCTCCCTTATCCCCAGGGCCGGAGTTCTTCCAGACAGAACTGACAGCTCCAGAGACACTCCCTGTTTAATTTGCCTAGTTAGTATAGAAAGTCCCATTGCTCATTGAACTGGATTCCTCCTTTATTAGTTTGGTTAAGTCAAGCAGATCATTTAATGAGGCTGTATAGGCTTCAGGGACAGAACGCCGAAGTGGTGGCCTGGTAGGAGAATCTGATGTGGGTAACCTCCACTCTGGCCCCTCGGGCGATTACATCTAAATCTACCTCTGCATTGTGGCTGGAAGACTCATTGTGAACATTGTTGATTGTGAACGTTGTTGGGCAATGGGAGGCAATGTGGGAGTTAGTCCATTAGTAGGAGATGAAACAGTGTCTATGTGTGTCTTTATGTGTGGGGAGTGGGGGTGGAGATGCCAAGGAAGGGATCAAATAAATACAATAAAGTGTTTAATGGATGGGGGTGATAATTGAGACACCTGGTGATTATGCACATTCATCATCCATTATGCATATGTGAGTCACAGTTAAAGGGCTGTTTTCTCTTTCCTGGATAGCCTCGCAAAGCCTGAGCCAGCTTGGTGGGAGAGAAAAAATAAGTTAGATTGATAGAAGCAGAGGGGAAAATAGGAGTGTTGGACTTGGTAACTGTTCCTCTGGGATTCATGCCTGGGCTGGCTGGAAAACCCTTCTGTGAAGTTGGGCCCACTCCACAGCTCTCCCACTCAGCACAGGACCTCGCTGCATACTCACACTTCTTAGCTCTCTCTACTCTATCTTCTTTTGATTTAAACCTCTCGACTTTCTTCTGCACTATCTCTTTCTGTCTTGTATTCTATCTTTGTCATGTTTTCCCCCACAGCTATTCTCTTCTATTTGCCAGGCTTGGTTTTTTTTGCATTCCTTTTCAGGATTTCAATAGTTCATTGAACCCTATTGTGTTTGTTCCAGTTCATTATTATTGTTATTAGGGTTTCAGTAGTTCACATGGTGGCACTACTGAGGTTTTCCAAATTTGCAAGATTACCACAATGATCTTGTTTGAGTTAGAGCCTTGAAAACAAGTAGATAAGTTCCCTCCTCACATAGAACATATTTGTAACTGGGACACATCAACACAACCATAATGATTTCTGTCAATTCTGAATTTGTGAAAAACACTTCAAATGCTTATATAGGTCATTGATGTTAGGGAATTCACCAAAAATGTGCAATATAACTCAGAGAAATGAATCTTTCTTGAAATGTAAAACACTTTATGAGGTGTCTGAGACACTCATTCCCTGTTATTATTATTATTTGTTTATCACGTGGCCTTTTATTGTGGCCAGCCTAAGGAACACCTTTGCAATACTCATGTTGTCTGATCAGCATCTTGATATGCCACACCTGTGAGGTGGATGAATTATCTCGGCAAAGGAGAAGTGATCACTAACACAGGTTTTGACAGATTTGTGAACACTTTTTGAGAGAAATAGGCCTTTTGTGTAAGTTGTAGATATTTGTGTTCAGCTCATGATAAATGGGGCAAAACAAATGTGTTGCATTTATAATTTTGTTCAGTGTAAATTGAGGATTTTAGCTGTTTCTGTGCTATAATAACTAGCAAGCGGAACGCCATTTTTGGTGCTTACAAGTATGGTGTCACTATTGCAGTTCAAATGGACATATTCTGCTAAGGTAAGTAACCTATTAACAAATGGTACAGTGATGTACCTCGCATTAGCTAGTTAGATGGTGTTAGGTAACTAGTTAGCATACTACTTTTATATAGAAACAACTACATTTGGTGTCAACTTTTATTTAGAAACCTCTACAGTTGGTGTCAGCTACTGTTGTATTAGCAAATGCATAGATCCTGCTAAAAATTGTCGCTAGTAATGCTAATAAGTGTTAGCTAAAGCTAGGTAGCTAATACTAGGTAGCTACTACTAGTAAACAATATTTTACTGTACGTAAAAACTGGTAGCAGAAAATTGTTTCTAAAGAATACAGTAGGACCAAACAGCAGGGTAATGTTAGCTGATTTAAGCTAACAAATATGTTTGTGGATTGGTTTGCTGGTCATTATGCTTGATAGAAAAATTTAGCAAAAAAAAAACATGTCCATGTACAAATATTGAACTTTGGTAGGTATTTAGCTTGGTAGGGAATGCTGAATTAACTAGCTACTTAGCCCCTGTTAATAAAGTTTAAGGTAATTTAAATGAAACCTTGCTTTAGGCTACTATAGTATAGTCTGTTGTTGCAGTACTTATCCATATTGCCTAAACAATTACAAGAACATACCTGCTGGATGTACAGTTCTGCATGAAGTGAAGCTGAAGACACAGCATAACAATAAAGGGACTAGGACAAGCAATTGGCTGGATCTGAATACAGAGGAATAACTGAGTGAGTTTCTAAGTATGATGTGAGTTAGTATTCATGATGATTTTCATTGCAAGTCAGCAGTCTAAACTAAGCTGATGCTCCCACTTTTGTATTGCAGTGTTATAAAATTCAGTGTCATTGGAGACATGTTGTACCTGTAACATGTTTATTGTTACATTTATGAGATGGTTAGCGGTTGTTTCCATGGCTAGGAACAAGAGCAAGTGCAAGGAACTTGAGTCTTTCCTTATTCTTACACTTCTTCATTGATTTCTTCCCGATCTGATCTACATTTCTGTAAAGTTCCAACTCATTGCCTTGATGACAGCTGTGCAAAGTGTGATTACCCGTAACACATTTTAATTTACAGGTGTGCATTGTCAAGGGTTAACATTTATTTTTAGCATTTGGCCCAATCACTCACTGTTGTGATTAGGTTAGGTTTGGTATACAGAAGCCAATGATTATTTCAGCTGTTCTATTATGGCAAGAACAGCTGAAATATGAAATATAGACATACAAGACTGACATGAAGGTCGGTCAATCTGGAATTTTTTAAAATCCATCAAGAGCTATGATGAAACAGCCTCTCATGAGCACCATCATAGGAAAGGAAGATCTAGACTAGACTAGGTTAATTAGAGTTACCAGCATCAGAAATGGTCAATTAACTGCACCTCAGATTACAGCCCAAATATAAGCGTCTCAGAGGTCAAAAAACCGACACATCTCAACATCCACAATCACCAGACCTCAATCAATTTGAGATGGTTTATGTTGAGTTGGACCGTATAGTGAAGGAAATGCAACCAACAGGTGCATAGCACATGCGGGAACTCCATTAAGACTGTTGGATAAGTGTTACAAGTGACTTGCTCATAAAGCTGGTAAATAGAATGCCATGAGTGTGCAAAGCAGTCATCAAGGCAAAGGGTGGCTACTTTGAAGAATCTAAACTATAAATGTATTTGAATTTGTTTAACACTTTTTTTGGTTACTACATGATTCCATATGTTTTATTTGTTTTGATTTCTTCTCTATTATTCTAGAATGAAGAAAATAGTTAAGATAAAGAAAAAAAAATATTTGGCTGGTACTGAACATTTGGAGTCTCAGTGACTTCTTGACTTGCTACTGTCTTGGTCTCATTATTTTCAATAATCAGGGTGGAGAATAAACAAATGACCTTAGCCTACTGTACAGTATATTGTTGTTGTAAATTTCTTTAGCAATGTATCTTGTCATATGGTGCATACAGTCCCCTACAAAAGTATTGGTAAGGCAAATTCCTTTGTTTTTGTTATTCACAAAGACATTTGGGTTTAAGATCAAAAGATGAGAATGAGACAAGAGTCCAGAATTTCAGCTATAATTTCCTGGTATTCACATCTATATGTGTTAAACAACTCAGGACATACCATCCTTTGTTTGAACCCACCATTTTTCATGTGATCAAATGTATTGGAACATGTGACTGACAGATGTTTCTTTTTCCCCAAGTGTGGCCTTTTAGGTTGATTGTTTAAACATGAAATAGCTCTGCGTTACTAGCCTAAGTGTCCATCCTTGGTTTAAACCTATTAAGACTGCGTTTCTTGTTAAAGAGGATAAACCAACATGAAGATCAGAAAGCTGTCTATGGGAGAAAAGCAAGCCACTGTCAAGCTGGGAAAAGAAGAAAAATCCACTAGAACCATTGGACAAACATTGGGCATAGCAAGCACAACAATTTGCAATGTCCTGAAAAAGAAAGAAACGACTGGTGTACTGAGCAACAGACATCGAACATGTCGGCCAAGGAAATACAGTAGTTGAGGACAGAAATATCATGAGAGCTGTAAAGAAAACCCTCAAAACATCAGTAAGTGACATCACCAACAACCTCCACAGTGCAGGGGTGATGGTGACTGTTCAAAGAAGACTCAGAGAGCAGAAATATAGAGGCCACACCACATGATGCAAAACACTCCTCAGCAGTAAGAATCAGATTGAAATTTGCAAATAAGTACAGAGAAGAGCTGCAACATTTTTGGAACACAATCTTATGGACCGATGAGACCAAGATTAATCTTTACCAAAGTAATGGAAAGAACAAAGTGTGGAAAAAGAAAGGAACTGCTTATGATCCGAAGCATACAAGCTCATGAGGTAATGTCATGGCTTGGGCATAAATGGCTGCTTCTAGAACAGGCTCATTAATATTTATTGATGATGTAACTGATGATGGTAGCTACAGAATGAATTCAGAAACTTTATTATGCAGCAGGACAATGACCCAAAGCACATTGCCAACAAAACAAAGGACTTCATCAGATGAAAAAGTGGAAGGTTTTAAACTGGCAAAGTCAATTACCAGACCTTAACCTGATAGAGCATGCATTTCCCCTCCTTAGGAGGACACTGAAGGAAGAAACACCCCGAAACAAACAAGAATTGAAAGAAGCTGCAGTAAAAGCCTGGAATAACATCACAAATTAAATTGCAAGCAAGGGTTATGCCACCAAATATTTCATGTTATTTACTTTAAGATTATTTGTTCCATTACTTTTGCTCACCTAAATATGCTGTGGTCTAATACAAACGGTGATAAGTCCTAAGTAGAGAGTACATGAAGATGGGTTCGTTGGTGCCATAGGTGTTGCTTCTGAATTGTTTTTCACAAATTCAAAATGGCTGAAAAAATATTAAGGCAGAGTGATGAAAGTGGGATTGCATTTGTTACAAATGATCAGGGTTGTGAGAAGGCCTAGAATTTCATCATTTTAGGGGCTCGGCCATTTGGCCTTTGATGTCACAAAAATGTTTAGGGCACAAAGGTTACATGCCAGAGCACAATGCCAGAAAACATTACATAAAAACACACATTATTGACTTTTTTAATATAATACTATTTTTCCACATTAAAAAGTTAAATGATCATGTATTAATCCTTGAAATGACTTCTACTGACATTCAAGGTACATTAAGGCAAGCTAGTTGAAGGCTAATATTAATTCAGTTACCCAAAAGTACACCTCAAAGTATCTTTTAACATCACCATCACCTGCGATTTGTGCGCAGGGCAAGTGATTTTAGTTTTTTTGTCTGTGACCACAAACGCTGCCGTGTCGAGTGATGTCAAACCTTAAGTCACTTCTCCGAGCTCTCAAAATCATTCAGGTGTGTTCTCCCACTCAAAGGTCAGAACTTTCCCAGATGATCAGGAATGTATCTTCCAAAACGGAGAGGTTTGATTCAGTTAAAGTTAGCTATCTATCGGTAACTAGCTAGCTTACTTATCTACATGTTGTCCGTCTTTGTGGTTGTTCTCAGTTACAAACTACAAACATGGCTATTGTGCCCATCGTGAAAATCCTATGCTGGTAGTGAGTTTAGTTTATTTATGAATTATGTTTTCATTTGGCCAAATGTTGATACTAGTAAAAAGGAGAAACCATGCATGCCATATTGTTTGAATTTATGGACATGATTGTCCTATTGACAAAAATTGCAATCTGGCTTGTAGTAGCTCCATGCTGAAATCCGCTAAATGCTGCTTGCAGCTTAAATAATTAGGGTTTCAGCAGTTCACAGCCATCTCCTCTCCTCCCAACACACTGCCCTCACCTCCCAACACACGCCATCTCCTTTCCACCCAACACACTGCCCTCTCCTCCCAACACACTGTCCTCTCCTCCCAACACACTGTCCTCTCCTCCCAACACACTGTCCTCTCCTCTCCTCCCAACACACTGTCCTCTCCTCCCAACACACTGTCCTCTCCTCCCAACACACTGTCCTATCCTCTCCTCCCAACACACTGTCCTCTCCTGCCGACACACTGTCGTCTCCCCTCCTC
>JACXGJ010004039.1:20313-41794 GCA_016801105.1 Esox niger
CTCTCCTCCCGACACACTGTCCTCTCCTCCCGACACACTGTCCTCTCCTCCCGACACACTGTCCTCTCCTCCCGACACACTGTCCTCTCCTCCCGACACACTGGCCTCTCCTCTCCTCCTAACACACTGGCCTCTCCTCTTCTCCTAACACACTGGCCTCTCATGGTATGTTTGGTCAGATTTTAAGCTGGGAGGTTATTTAACTTTCAATTTGTCTGCAAAAGTATCTGCTTCCACCAGTCCTCGCATCATGTTCCTTACCATTACAGCAACAACAAAATGGTTAAACCTTGCGACCACTAATGCTTTTATGTAAGGCTCTTAAAATATTTTAATTAAAAGCAGAAATTAAAGCATCATATTGGATTGGTTAATGGTTCCCCAAAAAGCTTTGGATAGAATGAGAGCGCTGGGATGCTATTTATAGAGGATTCAAAAGCCGCCAGTTCTCCGGTTTACAGATAACATAACAAGTCTTACAACAACACATGACCACTTCCCTCCTCATAATAACACTGCATGAAGATGGATACTCTCATGGCATTCATTCGGAATGATTTAGAGTAATGGCTAAGGTTTGAGATAGTGTTAAGACAATAAAAGAATGCACTACAACATATCAATATTTTGGATTACATTAGTCATTTTGTGATGGCCCAGTAAGTGATTGTGGCTTCAATGCAACTTCTAAGTAGTCTTTTTATTATATATTTTAGCTTGGCACCAAAGAACTTATCATCCAATGTTTACAGACTTGGACAAATGTTTACCATTGCAGTCTTAATGTAGTGTGTTCCCCTACAAATCCATGTTGATCATGGTCAGACCAGAAGATCTTTAAATGTTGCTGAATCTTAACATCATGGTTGTTACAATGGTCCGTCCAACAGCCACTTAAGTTAAATCCCAAACAATGTAGCACTAATGTCTACGCTAAAGTTCAGGGGGCTATTGCAGTCTGGAGCTATGCAGAGACAAGCCAATGAATCATCAGAGGCTCAGGTTTTGTATTGTGGTGTGAATGCACCCACAACCCATGAATCAGCGTCGCACCGACACTCCCAAGAGACAAAGCTGCTAGTTTCCGGAATCTTCCGTGGGGCAGCCAGCAGTGCATGGAGACAAGCTAGACACATACAATACTGAACACGATGTCTCAACTAACAACAATGTTACAATGCTAGAAACATAAGGCATATGACCTCTGACCTTACAATAATATTACCCATGAGACATACTGCACATGCCAGTTTACTATACGTTTATGACCGATACATTATTAAGACTTCTGACTGGATTATCTAAGCGTAAGTGGATTCAAACAGCTCAACTTGAATGTTAAGTGTACAGATCAATTGGGTAGCATTCATCTCTGTGGGTTATAAAGTAAATGAAAAGTGCAATTGCCAGGGCAAGCATTGAGCCTACTTGGTGAGAGCACTCAACACTGCCTCTAGTGGCCAGTAGACATCCGGCGGTCCTGAACAAACTGCGTCCAGAGGTCCTTGAATATTGCACAGGATCTGTCACAGGAATCACGCAAATACAGACGTGCAGATAAAAAGACACAAGCACACATGCATGCACGCACTCACTCACCCACCCACAGTCACACACACATACATACGTATACACACACACACACACACACACAAAATGCAGTTGCACTCAGGCTTAAAACCTAATTACCAGGCGGTCTGAGTAAATACCAGAGAATGGATATGAAAATGATATCTGTAGCTCCCTGCTAATGAGGAGCTGATCTAGAGGTCAGGGATATTATAAATATCATCTCTACAACCAAAAAAAGAGGCTGATTTTCTACATGGTTACATAATGGAGAGGGGATTATGGAAGCATACCTCCTGTCATCTGTGTGGACCAGTGATGGAGACAGAGAAAAGGGGAGGGAGGGAGAGAGAGGGAAAAGAGAGACAGAACTGGGCCAGCTGTTTGGACATGCCTGTTTGTGTGTGTGCTTCCTTTTCTTTGTGTCCCCCCACAATGAAGGGAGACTGAGGGAAAGGATGGCCAGACATGTCAGGAAGGTCTGGGGGTCTTCTGCGGAGTTTAATAGCTTTGGAAAAGCAGAGCAAGGTCACTATCTAGCCAACCTCCATGATGAGAGCTACAGAGACAGACTGCATACCTCCATAAACAAATATCCATCCACCTTACACTCTACTATTTACTGTTTAATTAATCTATTCACGTTTCATTCTCTGTTATCACATGGATAGTAATCATTACAAATTGATAAAAGCTCCCAACATTTGTTAACCTTGAGCCCAAAATGTTGTGGACAAAGCACTACTTTTTATTAGGTGTTTCATTGGGTGTAACTGGACTGTTGGACGACTGATAGAGAGATGTAGAAGTCGTTAAAGTCTTGGCACTCTTTGGAATGTCCTCTCCATTAGGAGATTGACTCTGGTCTTTTCTCTTCACTTCGCTTTTCTGATGGTATATTGTCTCTCTGTCTATCTGGTTCTGCTTAAACCACCGCATGAACCAACGGGGAAGATGAGATGGGAGGAACAGTAAAACATATTCCCTGTTTCCCGGTCAATGTTAACTGCATTACTCCACACCACTCCCTCCTGCACCCTGCACCATGGAGACCGGATGTCTACTGTCACCTGTCAGTCACTGGCTGACAGACTGTGACCCCACAACCCGTTCAGAAGACGTTTAATGTAAATCGACCTTTCATTTTCAACTTGCTTCCACTGCTGCTTTCCAGGGGCAATTGCCTTGTAAAAGTGGTATGGAGACAAATAAAATTGGAAGTGACTGATTTGGCCCTTAGAAAAGTTGATTTATTAGTGTCAAGCCTCAGGGGCGGGACCTGTGAATTACTGTGGGGGATTTCTTGCTCAATAACAGTTCCGCAACCTGAACAACAATGCCACCCATGATAACCGGATGGCTTACCTCTTAACTCATTCAACTGTCAATACTGTTTTATGGGTTCATGACTGCAAATGAAACCGTTTCTTAGGTGTGTGTGTGTGTGTGTATGTATGTGTGTGTGTGTGTGTGTGTGCGTGCCAGATGAATGTATGAGGTGGGCTGGACTTGGTGCACCAGCGCTGGCACTGTTCCATGAAGTATGTTTGGAGGGGGGGTGTCTAACTCAATCTGTCCCTGCTTGTGTGTCTGTCAGGGTTAGTGTGAGCCAGCAGCTCGCCTTGACAGACATTCAACGACACGTATCTGTAAGCAAACCTGCTTAATGCCCTCTATTTGATACGAAGAGTTCGGAGAGGATGACTGGGATGGGTCCGAAGGACACCAAGGAAAGGGGACGGGCGAGGGAGTCTCCAGAGATGCCAACAGCCTGGTGCTGTGTGAGGAAGACGCACAAAACACATACCGCACGCACGAATAGTATACACAAATGCATGCGCACGTGTGTGTGTGTGCACCTCCCAGTGGTGACAAAACTGTCACCACCTCCACTTTACGCACTCGCCCCCCCCCACACACACACACACATTATATTTCTTCTTTTTCTCTCTCTCTCGCCACCCCTGGATCTGAAGGACAGGGGGATGGACGGGGAGGGAGCCAGTATTTGGAGTGTTGACTCTGAGGAGAGAGGTGGTTGAATGGTTTCTCTCTCCTCAGCCTCCCCGTGCTTCATTATTTCTTCCTCTCATTCCCAGTCGGTTTAATTCTTTCCCATTACAACCTCTCTCCCTCCATCCCTCCCCTCCTCTCTTTTCCACTCACTCTCTCCTCCTCTGTTTCTCGCTCTCTCATGAATGTCACCTCTACTGACGGTGGCTGCTGGAATTTGCGCGCACACACACACACACACACACAGAGACACACACTTTCACACACTCTCACTCGCAAGCTTTGGGTGGGGGGCGGGGGTGGGGGGTTAGGTGAGAGCATGCCAGAAGAGGCGGAAGAGAAATCTCTCTGTCCATCCTTCCGTTCCCGGTTTCATTCTTCGGAGTCCATCTCTGTCCCGCCTGCTGCGCTGCCTCTGGATCGACGTCGGCTGGATTACCGCTCCGTTTCTCCGTTCATTATTCCTGCTGCCTGCATTTCCACGGCAGGCAAAGTTGGTTATCCTGAGGCTGTATGGTGACTGTTTGTTTGTCTCCTCTTGCATTTCTCAACTGTTTGAGCTTCAGAATGCATTTACTTTTCACCGGAAGAGGTCGAATTTTTATATGACAGCAAAAAGAGCGCTGTATTCTTGGTTTGGATTGTTTACTTTCATGATAAGGTATTGATTTGGTTCTATTTTGAACTTGGTTGTTGCTTGTTATTTGGTTGTGAGGGACAACATGAGTGGAGAGGGGGGTTAGAAATATATGAAATGACTATATATTTTTATCGAACAGACATTCTAACCTCGCAGAGCCTTCTCTATTCTTGACGGAAAATGTGACCTCACATGTTATACATGGTGTTTTATAAGGCTGGTGCATTTCTTTCTCATCACACTGGAGGATCCACATTGGATGTGTGACTGGACTTGAACTTTCTCCATCGCCATCTCGTTTGGGGGCTGTGACCCTAAACCCCATATCTGAAACCTCGCATAGACTCCGTCACCTGCATCGGGACTCTACCTGGAGATTGTCATCTCTTTCTACTGCTTGAGGACAGACAGAACCACCACAAGAGGGGCTGTTTGGTAAGAAGAAACCCCCCTCCCAAAGGTGAGAGGGGGGGAAGATGGCAGCTCTCGCCAGCTCTCTCATCAGACAGAAACGGGCAGTTAAGGATGACGGACAAAACAGACCGGTAGCCAACAAGAGGAAGCCATGTCCCAAGAGCAACAAGTCGCTGTGCCAGAAACAGATCCTAGTCCTCATCTCCAAAGTCCGGCTATGTGGGGGTCGAAAAGGTCGAAACGAAAAAAGACCGGGTGAGTCATTTCTCCTCCACTTTCTCTCTTCCAAGTCATTGATTGGTTGGTCGTTAAACGTAAACAGAAAATATGCATTTTAAGCTGTTCTGCGGTTTATTTGGTGGATATTTTGGGTGTCAATAAAAAATGTGTATTCACCATTTCTAAAAAAATTATATATTACATTTTGACTTAGTGTTAAATGTTTTCAAATAAACTGCAAGAAAATAGTCAGTTTGAGACATTCCATTATGGAATGAAATGTCTGCCCTAACCAGAGAAAGAGGACAAAATAAACACAGAACAAAATCAGCAGCGATCAGCTTCAGGAGAAAGTCAGCTTCAGGGGCCTCCTTCACTGATGAAGTGTCCAGTCAGCTTTGGTGGCCTCTCTCACTGCCAGGATCATTTAGTTTCCAGTCAGCTTCTGGGTCCTCCGTCCCTGCTAGGATGATGTAGTGTCCAGTTATCTTCAGATGGCGTCCACACTGCCAGGGTAATGTAGTGTCCAGTTAGATTTAGGGGCCTCCCTCACTGCTAGGATGATGTCGTTTTCAGTCAGTTTTAGGGACCTGCCTCACTGTTAGTTAGATGTCATATTCATTCAGCTTCAGGGACTTCCCTCACTAGTTGATCTAGTGTCCAGTGTGCCTCAGGGGCCTCCCTCATTTCTAGGATGAAGTCCTGTTCAGTAAACTCATCTTAAGCTAACACAGTGTCTGGATTCCCACTGTTCCCATACTGGGTAGTGATTAGTTGAAGACTGTTGGACTCCTGCAGGACCATGATGCACTTGTCTACAAAGAGATCCTGCACCCCCATTCTCAGATCAGTAAACCTCTTACACCTGCCTTCACGAAGGTAATTAGAGCAACCGTTTACTGTCTAACTTTGTTTCTCTGTGTATGCAGGTGTGTTGCTACTGTGCACTGTTAGTACACCCACTTTCAAGTTTCAGTTATGTCAAAGTGCCTTCACCCCCTTCCTCTTCCAGTTCAGAGATAATTTATGTATTTTCAGATTCAAACCAATGGTCGTGTTCCAATCAACCTAACTATGCCACTGGCCGGAAAAAAGTGCAGATGTTCCAACATTGCCTCTTCAGTTTGGTCCATTTACTAGCCATTAAGAATGTAGCCACCTGATTGCTGAAAATGGCTGGTGTCTTTGAATCATTTGGTCCTTCTGGATAGTGAAGCATCGTAGCTGCCGCCATATTGAGAATATAACCCATAGTGTTTTTTATACTGTACACAATCTAGATAATCCCTGTTTAGAGAATAACCACTTTTTTACCACGTGGTAATACTTTGTGCCAGATGTGGCTGAACAGTGTTAAGTCAAGAGGTGCTGCTTTATGGACGCAGTGTGGAAACACCAGACTGGCCTCACATCATGTAATCCTGGTTATTTCCTGTGGCTGTTGGTGTTGCACTGCCAGACACATTTATTCTGTTCTGGCATCTCAGCCGCTATTTCAGCTGTAAGCTCATTGCGTGACAAAAAAGGATCTGGGTGTGTTTGTCAGTGCTGGGTTGTCTGATCGTGTTTTTGTATGTGCATTACTCGCACACAGTGTGTATATGTGTGTGTTGCCCTCCCACATGTGTTTATGCCTCTGTGTGCGAGTAATGCCCAACACTAATGTAGATTAAAAAACCTCTCCACATTCCTTCAGTGGATACACTCTTGCCAAGTCTCATAGGTTGGGTATGGTAATATCCATTGGTAATATCCATTGGTAATATCCATTGGCGTTGCAACATTGGATACTCAATATATAACAGTGAAACACAACAGAAACCCTAGATGCTCTCTTCTTTGACTGAGTATTGGCCAGCTTCAGGACTCTAAATGGCTTGCAGTTGGGTTCACTTCACTTTGAAGTAGTCACTTTGTTTCCATCATAATTGCACTCTTCTTGGATATTTACCAGTGTAAAATAAAAATACATTTTAGTCGACACATTTCATGGTGGTCGAATGTCAGATAGCAGGAATACACTACTTTCTTGAGTCTAAGAGTGAATTAAGTTCATGAGCATGTCTTCAACACCAAATTCTTCATGTATCTGATGAGTGATGACACAATCAGTATATTTTAAATACTTGCATATTAGTTAGCTGCTGTCTAATTGCTGTCTGTCAAAAATCCATCTTTCTTGAAAGCTAGCTAATGTAGTTATGTTATAGCAAACACACCTGTTTTCACAATATATTTTTTCCATGAAAAGTGTGCAGAGATTTGCGGCATAACTTGCTGTTCCAGTTGTAATGTTATTACATAACAGTTGCAATGTTATCACATAACAGTTGTAATGTTATCACATAACAGCTGTAGGTTGTCCCATAACAAAATCCCCAAAAAGATCTGAAATACATTCTGTTGTCAACTTTGCTGGCACTAAATGTTATCAGCATGCTAGCAAGCTAGTAACTGCAATGGTCATTGGCATGCTAGTACTCGGACAAACAGAGTATGTTTCTGAGGAGGAAATGAAACAAGCCACTGCCACACTATTTATGGTTCAATGAAAGGCAATTAACTGAGCAGATCTATTTAAAACAATCTGATACTTCTATCAATGCTCAACAGTTTGAGTGAATTTAATGTTCAATTTAAATCTACTGTATTTGCTATGGGTAACTAATGGAAGATTAAAGATACATTACATGTGTATGTCAATGCTTAACAGCCAAACTGTGCTCACCAGTCAGGGTGGAATGGCACAGTGTACCCACATCCTGAACCTACTTCTTGGCATTATGGTGGTCCCCCAAGAAACATATTGCCTACTGTGATCGAGCTGACTAGCTACCTCCCTCACAGTGATCAGAACTAAGGGGATGACTGAAAGGGCCAATAACTTCCTTTGTTATTGAAACAGATGACGACGTTTAGAATTCTGCCAACTACCTGAGAAGAGGACCTTCCTTCCACAGCAACCAACCCTTCAAGTGCTGGTCCTTTTTGAGACAGATACCTGACTGGCCCATTAGTTGAACGCTTTCTCCCACCATCAATGGTGTGCAGTTATTTTTCCCTACTCCATCGATACAACTCATGAATGTATGATGATGAATCCATATTTGCCTTCATAGCTTTTCCAAGGAAGAATCGGGCCAGGGAACAGTGGGATAATGAGGATTGACCCAGTCCTTCACACACACACACACACACACACACACACAAACAAACCCACACATGTGCAAAGAAACCCAAACACGCACAAACAAACCCACACACGCGCAAACAAACCCAAACACGCGCAAACAAACCCACACCCGCGAAAACAAACCCACACACGCGCAAACAAACCCAAACACGCGCAAAAAAAACACACACGCTCAAACAAACCCACACACGCGCAAACAAACCCACACACGTGCAAACAAACCTGCACACACAAACAAACCCACACACACGCAAAAAAACACACAAGCAAACAATGCCACACACACGCAAACAAACCAACACACACAAACAAACAAACCCACACACACGCAAACAAACCCACACACACGCACACATCCAGGTCAATAATACCGGTGCAAAATAAGAATGAGACAGTAATATGAACCAAAGCTAAAAATGATCTGCAGTTAGCGCTTAATGACACTCAGACAGACAGGAAGTACAATCTAATATAGTACCAGACATCTTCTGGCCCATTGGTAGGTTATAGTAAAGCATCAATAAGACACTCAGAGTATGGAAATGTGCTGCCGCTCACAGATCTGGGGCTCTTTGAGCAAGCAGGAGACTAGGTCACAAGGAGAGATCCAGCGAAGGATAGCATTAAGCTGACCGCAAAAGATCAGAGCCCTAAAGTAGCTTACTCAACAACACCTGATCAGACTGTGCAGTGTTAGGTAGCCTCCTATCAGAACTTTCCTGACTGCAACAGGGGTCAGAGTGAGAGAAGGAAAAAAAGAGACAGAGAAAAAGAGTGTAGGAGGGAGAAGGGAGAGACAAAATGAGGGAGGAAGAAGGGTAATTGAGCCTGATGAGAGTGGAAGGAAGAGGAAAGATAACCAAAGGAAATAAAGATGGCTGTGCTGATTCAAAGTATATCAGAAGGACTAAAGATGCCAGTTATGATACAACATATCTAAGAGGTTATATATTGAGAAGTACTGATACAAAGTATCCATAAAGAACTAGAGATGGCAGTAAGGATACAGTGAATCTAAGGGGTAACTACAGATGGCAGTACTGATATAGAATAAGATGTAATAGCGATGACATTAATGATACTGAGTATCTAAGTAGTGACTGCATAGCGGAACGGTGGAGGATATGGGAGTGGTGACAGATAAAGAGAGGACCTAGAAAGGATGGTAGTAGAACAGAGCTAGATGTGAGGGATCCATTCAGTTCGAGAAGACATTTGGAAATGGTTTTGAAAGAGGGGAACAAGATCATTGGGTTTATTGTTTATTACACAGAAAAAGAAACGCTTCAAATAAAAACAAAACACTTGATACATCAGTGGACCACAATGGTCCCACAAATGACAAATAGAAGTATACAACAGAAACATGTGTCTGTGTCAACTGAACACTGTGTGTGTGTGTGTGTGTGTTTGTGTGTGTGTGTGTGTGTGTATGTGTGTGCTCGCGCATTTATCGCTGCAGTCCTGGTGCCATGAGATCTTTTCTCAGTCTTTTAAAGGTCATTTTTCTGTTTGCTTGAGTAATTAGATAGAACGGAGATAATGGCTCTGTACAATACTGATACTTTATTTTATACCAGGGGACTGTAAAGAGACTCAGTACTTGTTGGGGGTTTATGGATATCTGAGTTATCTATCGTTTGATTAAGTAGACTCCTCATTGCAGTCCTTTTCTGATAATCACTAGACAACTAAACCAATGTCCTAAGAGTTCAGCCTCCTCAACATGATTAAAGATCTTTCAAAAATCTTTCATGCATAACTCCAGTCAAGGTTTAGTTCTTAGATTATGTTTTGGCCCAAATGCAATCTTGTTGTTTTAGACCTTGTTTACAGTCACCGTGTTGTAACCATTCATTGCAATGGTACGGTTTTAAAAGAGAAAAAAACATATGTTGAAAGCTGCGCCATCACTAACCCAATTTTTTTTTTTCTACCCCCTGAGCCCTTCCTTTTGACAGAGAAAAGCAGTACAAAAACACCAACAAACAAAAAATAATCTGAATTTGGAAAACTAATGGATATTGAAAAAGCCACCATTAGAGACAACTCATCATCATAATGATTAAAGAAACAGAGCGCTTCTATCAGTAGACCATATACTAAGCATTCTTTTATCATTGCAGGCCCTTTTCCTTATTTTCCTATTAGTTTTAAGCTAACATGTTACAATAGTCATATGATGGATCATTTTGTAATGGCATCACAATATGCTATTCAATTGTAAGCTTAATGTTTTATATTCAGTACAAAAAAAGATATTCATCAATGACAAAAAAGTTTACAAGAAACCATATAATTTGTAATTTCTATGATATTTCTGACTTCACTCTATTTCGGAGAAGAAAAAAACAGGGAACTTGTGTCTGTCCATCCTTGAGCAAAACAATCAGAGGTGACCTAGGCTGTGTCCCACCAATTTCAAGGGATTTTCAACTAAGTCCACAAACAACCCCTGTTTCGTCAAAAGGTGTAAAATACCTCTTAGCAAACAGCATCCAAGGACCAGGATGCTGGAATCCATGCCTAAGCTTATCCAATTCGTTTAGGAACAGGGAGAATCGATTTCTCTATTTCACTCTTTTGATAATTGGAATGCCCAAGATGCAAGCATCAGATTACAGCCTTATGCAACAACACACATTTGGGCCTGGTCCATAGTCATTTAGGATTTGGTATTTTGCTCAAAAGGACAGAAGACAATTATAAGTGGAGGGATTTATGATTTTGGTTTGTGGGCTTAATTTTTCTGTCCCTGCAATAAGTCTTCCGACTGAAGCTTCAAACTGAGCGGCTGTAGTTAGACAACATCCATAAATAAATAAAAATTCAGAATGCGTACATTTGATTTCCATTAAATGGATAAGAGGGAACAGTAGCAGCAGTGGCAGTAATATTGAAAGGAGATTGTTGAGTAACCTGCACGGTTAGTCTTATTGATAGGCTTTGGTATTTACTAATGACTCAAGGGGTTCATTACAACTAATCAGCTTCACCATTTGCTTCCAGAAAGCATTGCTAAACCTGGATTGTGCCAAATGCTAACGAGTTGCTGGGAAGCCCAACAGGTGATGCAAATTGCCTAGCATTATTCGTGGACAGGAAAGGCAACATCAGCAATGATATAAAAGTCTTATGGTACTCTAGCACCCCCCTATAGCTGTTTGGTAAATGATTGTCTGTTCATGTAATTTGACCCACATTATTTCCTCATTGGAATCGGTGTGGGAAAAACTTCAGCTTGACACATCTGAGGAAGAGAAAAGCTTGTCATAAACTTTAACTCTCCTAAAGTCGTTACGATGAGACAGGCCATATTTAAGTGCATATGACGATGTTGGGGAAAAGAGGTAAAGGGGGCAAATGGGAATAATGTATGTATATATATATATATATATATATATATATATATATATATATATTTGATTTCCATTAAATGTATGTATGTATGTATGTATATATATATATATATATATATATATATATATATATATGTGTGTGTATATATTAGGGATACAAAGATACACAGTATGTTAATCAAACTGTTTGGTACACACCCTGCGGTTCAGTAGGCACACATGAACGGTGGAGTTACGATATGATGGATATTTCCCTATAATTTCCAAAACGTGCTTTTTGCGCTGCAGACTATACGAATGTTGTAGATTCAGATCCACAGAAGCAGACGTGTAGCGTGTGAACAGGAAAGGCTGGCAACTGATTGTGGCCCCAGGCTGTTAGGGGGCTCCTGAGGGCTTTACTCACAGCAATGTCTGTAAAGCCCTCAAAAAACGTGGCAATCGCAGTACGTGAAGCCCCTCCCCGCTACACAACCTACAGTAGAGTCCACCGCACCTTTTGCAGTGTTCTCTTAATATTTTCCAGAGCTGTATTTGGACACAATTTTCATAATTTGGGCTCTGTACGCCACCCTCATGCATTTGAAATGTAACAACAAAAGTACAATTGAAGTGCAGAGTTTCAGCTTCATTTAAGGGGTTGAACAAAAATATCAAATAAAACATTTAGGAATTGCTCCTGTTTTTACACCCTTTATGTTAGGGGCTCAAATGTAATTGGACAAATGAACACAATCTGAAATCAAATGTTTATGCCTACCTCCTAGAGAGTGCTCTTTGCATTTCTGAATGTTGTGAAGGGGTTATGAAGGGGTTATTTTTTACTATGGAAAGGAACCTACGATGTTGTCTTTCATGGACGTCCAAGCCATTTTGCGTTGCAGAGTTCACCAATGTGTTAATTTTTGCCGGACCGCGTAAACAGAGACTGCTAAGAAGAGCGAATGTCTCTTACAGATTGAGTGAGTTTCTGATTGACTAAGTACCCCTTGTTAAATAGCGTAGTAGTAAATGGGTCCTGCAAACTATAGGTCCCGTGATCGTATCTCTTCACAGGCAATGTGAAGTACGCATTAGGAATTATTCCATATAGACGAAAACTTTGCTGGCTAAAACCTTCAATATCTACATTATAGTAAGCCTGAAATAAAACAGTTTGATGTTGTATTGCAACTGTTTCTGGTGGACCTTCGAAGTACACATCTGTGCATGCGTTTTGGGTCAGGATGGACAAACACATTTGCTGGCTACAACATACAGTAGATGCATAATAGTAAGCCTTGACTAAAACTGTATATGGTTATATTGAGACTTTTTCTGGCATGGAAAGGTCTTGCTTGCAATTGCTCAAGTCTTATGAATATTCCTAGGAAGATAGTAGATACTAGTTAGCCTATTACTGGCTAATACGCTGTTAAAAGCCATACAGTTCATAGATGCTATTTGACGTTGAGGCAAACTTAGTAAGAAACTTTGGTCAGTTTAACTATATCAATATCATTCACAAATATCCAATTAGCTGTTGAAACGGAGAAGATTGTTTTGCCACTGGCCTGGGAGACACAAGGCTATACTGACACCCCACACATTAACAGCTCTGTGGTGTAGTGGTTAACAACACAGCTTTCTACGTGGGTGAATGAATCTTGAGGGCAACACTTTCTACTGCTGTCCGGCTGAACTATTATTGCCTGGTTTTGTGTTTCTCGGAATGTACCAAACTGTTGATTTGGCAACTCCCAATGTTCCTGCCATCTCTCTAAAGGATTGTTTTGTTTTGCAGCCTAAGGATGGTCTTTTTCTCTAGCTGTGAAAGATCCTTTGATCACATGTTGTAGGTCCAGAGCAACAGCTTCCAAATGGAAATGCCAAACCTGGAATCAACTCCAGGCATTTTACCTGCTTAATTGATGAGGAAATAACCCAGGAAAAACACACACCTGTCCAATTGAGTCAATTGTCCAATTTATTTTGGTCCCTTGATAAAAAGGGACTACATATTAGAGAACTGCAGTTCCTAAACCCTTCCTCCAATTTGGATGTGAACACCCTCAAATTATAGCTGAGAGGCTGCACTTCAAGCCCATATTCATTATTTAACTGTACCTTGAATATACAGTTCCTTGCAAAAGTATTCACCCCCCTTGGCATTTTTCATGTTTTGTTGCTTCACAACCTGGAATTAACATGAATTGTTTGAGGATTTGCATCATTAAATTTACAGAACATGCCCACAACTTTGAATATGTTTTATTTATTTATTGTGAAGCAAACAACAAATAGGACAAAATAACAGAAAACGTCAATGTGCATAACTATTCACCACCCTAAAGTCAATACTTTGTCAAGCCACCTTTTGCAGCAATCAAGTCTCTATGAGCTTGCCGCATCTTACCACTGGGATTTTTGCCCATTCCTCCTTGCAAAACTGCTCCAGCTCCTTCAAGTTGGTTGGCAATCTTTAAGTCTGACCACAGATTTTCTATTGGATTGAGGTCTGGGCTTTGACTAGGCCATTCCAACACATTAACATGTTTCCCCTTAAACCACTCAAGTGTTGCTTTAGCAGTGTGTGGGGTCATTGTCCTGCTGGAAGGTGAACCTCCGTCCTAGCCTCAAATCACGCACAGAGTGGTACAGGTTTTGCTCTAGAATATCCCTGTATTTAGCACCATTCATCTTTTCCTCAACTCTGACCAGTTTCCCAGTCCCGGCTGCGGAAAAACATCCCCACAGCATGATTCTGCCACCACCATGTTTCACTGTGGGTATGGTGTTCTTTGGGTGGTGTGATGTGTTGGGGTTGCGCCAGACATAACATTTTCTTTGATGGCTGAAAAGTTCAATTTTATTCTCATCTGACCACAGCACCTTCCTCCATGCATTTTGGGAGTCTCCCACATGACTTTTTGTAAATTCAAAACGTGCCATTTTGGTTTTTGCTGAAAGTAATTGCTTTTTTCTGGCCACTCTGCCATAAAGCCCAACTCTATGGATTGTACGGCTTATTGTCGTCCTATGTACAGATACTCCAGTCTCTGCTGTGGACTTCTACAGCTCCTCCAGGGTTACCTTTGGTGTCTGTGCTGCCTCTTTAATGAATGCCTTCTTTGCCCGGTCCATGAGTTTTGGTGGGCGGACGTCTCTTGGGAGGTTTGCTGTTGTGCCATGTTCTTTCCATTTGGTTCTGATAGATTTGATGGTGCTCCTTGGGTTCTTTTTTTTATAACCTAACCTTTTACTTCTCAACAACATTGTCCCTTACTTGTTTGGAGAGTTCCTTGGTCTTCAGTGTTTGGTTAGTGGTGCCTCTTGCTTAGGTGTTACAGCCTCTGTGGCCTTTCAAAAAAGGTGTGTATATGTACTGACAGATCATGTGACACTTAGATTGCACACAGGTGGACATCATTTCACTATTTATGTGACTTCTGAATGTAATTGGTTGCACCAGAGCTTTTTATTGGCTTCATAACAAAGGGGGTGAATACATATGTTCATGCCAATTTTTTTTTTTTTTTAAATGTTTCTGGTTCATTCTGCTTTTACCCCAAACATTTTTCCCATAATGTATTTTTAGGTCCAGTCAAAATAAGATCTGTGTTTCGTGTAGAATTACACCACCTTGCAGTAAATATATTTATGACTTATATCAATATATTTGCCTAAATTTAGCCAAAAACAACAGAAAGCTAATTAGCCGCTAATGTGGCTGTCTCAAACAACTATACTTGCGTTCGAAGTCATCATCAATTGCAGACTTTGGTATCTGGAAAAAGCTGTAAACAGCATTTTGTATTATTTGTTGTAAAACATTAGGTAACTTTTATTTACAAGATACTCATGTCGCACAGTATGAGTTAAGTTTTCCACTAGGACATGTATATAAATATAAATATGCTATCATGTTTTGAGTTTTGGAAAACTTGGTTATGTATGTGTGCATCATTTCCCATGAGTGCTAGTTAACTCACCACAACAAGAAATCGGATTTTAGCCAGAAAGATTAAATTATGCATACCACTAATTTGGTCATTTGTTTTGCGCTTACACAAATCCTTCATTAATAGCCCTCAACCTCACACTCTGCATGATGTGCAATAAGACGTTGGTGCGCTGTTCCACCGTTGCTAGTCATAGTCCCCTGCTGCTTTAGACACATCATCATGCCAGCCAGGATGCCTGCATGTCCCAAGTACCAGTTGTTCTGGCTCATGATCAAGGGATCCTGCCATGCCTGTATACCTGCCATAGAGACAGTTCATCAACCACTGAGGATCCTCCTCTGTGGGTTCTCTAGACAGAGGTTTACATTCATTAGCCATGTACATCTCCACAGACTGCACATTGTTAGAAGTTGATGGCCTTTTCCATTCACAGTCCATGTCTGTTTGTTTACATCCTGCGTAAAGCAAAGGTTAAACATAATACTATGTGTAAAACGATTGATTTTGTGGTGCTTCTCATTTGATAGTTTGTAGTTTTTCCCCTTTGTGCTTCGTTGCAGTTTAGACCATGCATTATTGAGTGTAGAGTACATAGTTTGTCATTTGTATGCCTTATTAGCACATGGGAGGGCAGCCACGTTAGGAAATCTCTGTTGTGCCCACATTGACCAGGGAATATAAAAGGATTGCAGCTGTGGAAGGTGGGGTCATATAAATGGTTGTACTGTTCTACCCTAGGACCTTTGGTAATACAAATATATTTTTCAATCACTTGCCATGGTATTGGAGTTGTGTGCTGGGAATAAAGTAATCTGTCTGGTGAAGTCAAGGATCACCTAAGGGATTTTTTTTGACACATGTACATCTGATGTTATGAGGTGGTGTGAGTCTACATGAAAAAAAGACAATCTCTTTTGGGAAAATGAATGGGGAAAATGCTAAACGAACTGGAAACTAGCTAGTATAGCATTTTGCCACTAGGCTTCATTGGGATTATGATGCATCGACTATTTTGGTCTATACACAATGCCTTGATTACACCTACAACGTAAATGCGCTGTGATACATTGGAAGTTAATTACATATGAAATGCTGTGATTGTCTTGCAGCATTGCAGTGCAGAAGCAGTTGATTTTTATTCTTGTTTGAAAATCTAAAATTATTAGGTTTCAAACTGTGAGATTTCAAAGGTGGTTATTCTGTGATTAGGTGACCGCACATCATTTTTGCGGTATGGATTTCCACACTGACAAAACAGCCGGTCGAATTAGCTGAATTCAAATTGGCACTAGCGAACTATTTCCTATAGCCACCATACACAGCTTTTGTTCTTCTGCAGTAATGTCATTGGGGTGAGCGTGAAGTTGAACTTAAACCAGCTGTTTAAAGATAGGTTGCTTCGCCTAGCTGGCCCATTGTCATTGGTGGAAATCAAATAAATATTTTTAATTGTGGATAATGCCGTGGTCATAAGAAAGGTAGAAGGAACGTGGGAGAGGAGACTCAAGGTTTCACTCGTTGCCATATGTGTAAGGTCTGTTCACAGGTCTGTCTCTCAACCCCATGATCACATATAGCCTCCAGATGCCAACATCCTCCAGATCCCAATCACAATGAATGCAGCACTCCTCCCAGTCATCGAAATACTAAGCCTGTTCAAGAGTTTGTGGTAGCTTTATAACACGTTTGATCCTAGCATGCCTTCCGTGTTTATGATTTAACTCATCCTAGTCTGTATTATTGCTTTATTTTTTGCTTTAAATATTTCATCGTTCTACATAGATGTCAAGTGCCATGTCACAAGAATTTCATTGTGAAGGATGACAATGTGATGACAAAATTCTGTTAAGACAAATTAAGGACTTTGCAAACGGGAATGTGAAATAATGTCAGATTCTTTGTACATATGGCCTGATTTGTACTATTTATGTGCTTATAGTATTCTGCCCAAACAATGTTTTATGATATTTTGTTCTGTACAGAGAAAATTGATCATCACCTGTCACTGACTATTGTGTTATAAAATGCTTTAATGCATACACAAATTACATGAAAATCTAAATCTGAATAATGTCTCTGCACTGATTTTTTTCCCAACTCTCCCATAAATCTTTTTGAACTAACATGGAATTATTGACATTGGAGCAATGGCCCACTTAACAATATTAACCTTAGTCAGCTATTGCAGGGGGCATGCTAAATGTTTCTTAATTGTTCTTTCATTTCTCTGTAACAAAGAAAATGAAAAAAAGGTCAGTGCTGTTTTTGACCTTGGACCTGAATTACCTGCGACTTACATTCATGACCTGCAGTAAAACCTGAGTGTTACTGAGCACCACTCCATTCATGACCTACACTACAACACCAGTGTTACTCAGCACTGCTCCAGTGTTACTGAGAAATGCTCCGTTGATGACCTACACTACCACACCAGTGTTACTGAACACCGCTCCAGTGTTACTGAGAACCGCTCCGTTCTCGACATACACTACAACACCAGTGTTACTGAGCACTGCTCCAGTGTTACTGAGAACCGCTCCGTTCTCGACCTACACTACAACACCAGTGTTACTGAGCACTGCTCCAGTGTTACTAAGAACCGCTCCGTTCTCGACATACACTACAACACCAGTGTTACTGAGCACCGCTTCAGTGTTAATGAGCATTACTCCGTTCATTAGCTACACTAAAACACCAGTGTTACTGAGCGCCGCTCTATTCATGACCTACACTAAAACACCAATGTTACTGAGCACCGTTCCATTCATGACCTACACTAAAACACCAGTGTTACTGAGCACCGCTCCATTCATGACCTACACTAAAACACCAGTGTTACAGAGCGCCGCTCCATTCATGACCTACACTACAACTCCAGTGTTACTGAGCACCGCTCCATTCATGACCTACACTAAAACACCTGTGTTACTGAGCTCCGCTCCATTCATGACCTACACTACAACTCCAGTGTTACTAAGCACCGCTCCATTCATGACTTACAATAGATCACCTGTCTTACTACAAAACCAGTGTAACTGAGCACCGCTCTGTTCATTACCTATTTTACAACACCAGTGTTACTGAGCACCGCTGCATTCATGACCTGCACTACAACACCAGTGTTACTGAGCACCGCTCTGTTCATTACCTATTATACAACACCAGTGTTACTGAGCACCGCTCCATTCATGAGCCACATGCTTCTCACAGTAGTTCATATCCATTATATTATGAAATGTTACATATCTAGCAAACAATGCTGACACGAATACCAACCTGCAGTCTATCTAATGTTAGTTTACTGAAGATTTGTACACTGTCCATTTAGCATAATTTTCAGCTGTTGAACATCATGGCCCAAACTCCTTACTGAACAGTCTTTCAGTCCTCAAACGTCAACAGCCCGGGTTAACCTAACAACCCAATTAATGCAACACCCTCTTTAACTCAAAGTGTGTGTGTGTGGTGTGTGTGTGTGTGTGTGTGTGTGTGTGTGTGTGTGTGTGTGCGTGTAGGATGGTTCTCAGGATGAATATTTAGGAGTCTCGTAAAGTCTGTTTTCGTAAAGAAAGTATGTGTTTAATGTTGAGCGGCCCTCCTGCTACTTTAAATAGTGTTTCTACATCTGCTTCAAGACTAAATTTGTCCTATTCTCACCGTCATATCTAAATTTGATCATGGTGTTTCTCCAAAGCAAAAAATGCTATTGTACATTGTAGATTACTTTATGCAAAATACATAATTTTCGTTCTCAAATTTCTGGATTTACCTTAACTTTCCACATCCCTACTTGCTTTGTTCTGTTTTCTCCGTATCAACCACAGGTGCTAAATCTTAATCTGTTTCACACTAAATAAAACTATTCCTGCAAAAACAGGAAATATGAATGATGTATGTTTTGTTAATACAGTCTTTAAGTAGCAATACCGAGCTCCCTTTCTCAGCTGACAGCTCTTCAGTCTTTGGATGAACAATTATCCCTAATTAAAAATGACACAGATCTGTCATATTGCCAATTAGGCAGATATTACATTTATGAATATTTAATGTGTCAACTAGGGAATCAGTGGGCTCTGTGTTTCCTCTGCTGTGTGTTTGACATGTCCTTGTCAATGTCATTAATAAGTAGCAGTAACTTTCGCTTTGCTTGCTGGGCTTTGCGTGGGTCAAGAGCAACACATTTACTGCGGTATAATTGAAAGTGAGAGGTGAGTGTTCAATCGAAGGATGAAGAGGTCATTAAACAATGCCCTTCTCACACTACTATAGCATGATTTACCCAATCTACATCGTTCCTCTTTGTCCCCTCTATATTCCCTTCTCTCCCCTCAATCTTCCTTCTAATGTTTCATCCTTTGTTACTCCATCCTAATATCACACCCAAATGCTTCCTCTCCTCCTTCTCTATCTACTCTATGTCCTCTATCATTCACTTCTTGTCCCTCCTCATCCCTGTTGTTAGATTGCTCTCTATTTCACAGACACTCTCCCTCACACACACTTCTCACATGCCTTCTCTTTCACAGTCTCAAACACTCTCACAGCTATATTATCACACAGATCCTCTCTCACACAGACTATCTTACATTCAATTTCATAATGAACAGCTTTGTTGGCATGGGCATTGTTTTTTAACTTTCTGAATGTAGTAGTAAAATAAGAAAGGTATAATAATAATGGAACATCTGAAATAAGTAAACATCATACACAATTATCCAAAGGATGCATTAGAATGTTACATTTTTAGCTATGTACGTATTTTAAAGATGTGTGAATATTTACAAGTACTGTCTGAATGACTAGGTAAAATTCATGAGATTAGATGAGATGCAGCTTTACTGTCATTGAACAAGTACAGGACAAGAAAATGCAATAAAAAACGGGAGAATACTGTTAAGTGGCCACATAGTCTGTCTTCTATTGAGGTGTATCTACGGTAACCTCTCTTCATAGCCCCTGTGTACTCTGTTTACAGCAAGGTGGAATTTCAATTTGTACACAATTTGGGTAATGTTTCCTCAGTTTGCCATGTAGTATCCATGTAGTAAAATACGTTTTCACAATTTGACCGGGTCTAACTGTGTTGCTCATCTGGCCTGAAATCCAGCTTGTTAAGGAGGGATCCTCTTCACATTGTTAATCTGTAGATGAGGGCTTGTTTAAGAATTGCTTTTGTCTGTATTTTGTTAATTAGTGGGCAAAACCCAAATTCAGCTCTATATTATCATTTGTGATTTTGCATTGCACTCTCATAAAACTCTGCTAAAAAAATTAAGGGAACACTTAAATGACAGAGAACGACAGAGCAGGACATGAGGCGCAAAGTGCAGGGGAACACCCTTTCAATATGATAGCAAAAAGAGAAGCAAGCAGCAAACTGAGGCACAACACAACTGGCACAAACAATGAATCACAACACTAAGAACAAAAAGGGCAACTAAAATAGAGTCCCAAATTTGAGGCAAAATGGGGCAGCAGGTTCTAACTGGAAACAATCAAAACAGCAGTGCAGAGATGCCTAGAAGCACTTCTGCGGTCAGCCTCTGACCATGGCCCCCAGGCACACAGAGATGCCTATAGGCCCCCCGCCAGGACCTGACAATCAATAGATGAGTAATGTAGTAGGGGGAGGGCAGGTTCTGCAGAATGTTCTGGTGAACTTGCCAATGCATGAATACATGTTGTAAAGGATGGGGCTCAAGCTGCATCCCTGAGTAACTCCATGAGGGATTGTTCGTGAGGGAAAATGCTTCTTAGGTGCACATTTTTACTACACACATATTGTTTGTGTACACTGACTTCTACGCTCATATGATTTTCACCCAACGCTACTTTTTATTAACGTGTGTAGCACATCCAAGTCGAAAATCAACAAAGCATGAGAAGACTTTGCTTTGGTTTGGTGAGTTTGTCAATGATTATCTTTAGGCTGTATATGTGGTTTATTTTACATTTTACATTTGCTCAAGATATAGGTTTTTGGACATTTTGGAGTCTGCTGGTGATGATACTGCAAAGGGTTTTTCTTAGGTTGCTGTTCATGCTGATTCCAGGTGCTGATCATGTAGATTCCCAGTGCTGATCATGTAGATTCCCTGTGCTGTTCATGCTGATTCCCGGTGCTGATCAT
>JACXGJ010004040.1:0-48618 GCA_016801105.1 Esox niger
TATAAAGGTTTTTTATTTTACATGCGCATGGGATAATCGATATACGGCCACCTAGTATGACCGCAGTCCGAGTAATCAAAGTATCTAGGTACGACAGGCGTCTTTGTAGCATCTTCACTGACCACGCCCCCACCTCAAAGTTGTCACACATTGAACAAAGAACAAATGCCAGGTCATTCTCTAGTCAAGCTGATCTCTTTAACAGATAAACAGAGAACCCAGAGGTCTGTTAATTACTCATTGACCTAGGTCACAGCATACTAAATGAAACCACCATAGAAATGTATATAAACTCATAACTGCCATTGTAATATAAAATAAAACATTGAATCATTATATTGCGTCACAATTTCAAATTTCTATCACAATACATATCAGGTTGGCGGCGATGTTCCAGAGACAAACTACCTCTTCATGGGTGATTTTGTGGACCGAGGATTTTACAGTGTTGAGACATTCCTGCTGCTACTTGCGCTCAAGGTAAGAAACATTGGCCAGCTAGCTAATGCTTATCGGGCACATATACCCGATAAACATTAGCTAGTGGGGGAAAGTATTTGATCCTTTGCCGATTTTGTACATTTGTCCACTGACAAAGAAATTATCTGTCTAATTTTAATGGAAGGTTTTTTTGAATAGTGAGAGACATAATAACAACAATTCCAGAAAAATACATGTAAAAATGTTATAAAATGATTTGCATTTTCATCAGTGAAATAAGTATTCAACCCCTCTGCAGAACATGACTTAGTACTTGGTGGCAAAACTCTTGTTGGCAATCATAGAGGTTAGACGTTTCTTATAGTTGGCCACCAAGTTTGCACACATCTCAGGAGGGTTTGTGTCCCACTCCTCTTTGCAGATCTTCTCCAAGTCATGAAAGTTTCGAGGCTGACGTTTGGCAACTCAAACCTTCAGATCCCTCCTCAGATTTTCTATGTGATTAAGGTCTGGAGATTGGCTAGGCCACTCCAGCACCTTAATGTACTTCTTCTTTTGCCACTCCTTTGTTGCCTTGGCCATGTATTTTGGGTCATTTTCATGCTGGAATAACCATCCAAAACCCACTTTCAATGCCCTGGCTGTGGGAAGGAGGTTCTCATCCATGTGTATTGGGGCACATAGACTGCATACTCTCATCCGTGCGATCACTTTTTCTCATGCTGGACCTTACCCAAAATGTCTATTTTCAGGGTTTGTGGGCCAAAGTATGGTGTCTTGTAATGTTCTGGAAAGTATGTTTCACAAATAAAAAAATGTGTGTATTGCCTTGACATGAACTATTAGGTTCTATTCTTTGGTTGGATCATTGGATCATATTTATATCTATTAAAAACTGACCCAAGTGTATAGGGTTAAAGTGTCATGTCCTCGAGGATGTTTAAAAGAACAACGCACTTGTTTTCCCCGCCCAGGTCCGCTACCCTGACCGGATCACACTGATTCGTGGAAACCACGAGTCACGGCAGATCACGCAAGTGTACGGCTTCTATGACGAGTGCCTGAGGAAGTATGGCTCGGTCACTGTGTGGCGGTACTGCACTGAGATCTTCGACTACCTCTCCCTCTCTGCTATAATCGACGGCAAGGTGCACCACTCACTTTTGACTGAGAATGGTATTTAGTTGTGTGGTATTATTGGGTGGTTTGGTTGTCCTAGCTAGCTTAAGATGAAGTCACTAAGGCTGAATCTCAAATTGTGTACAGAGTACATACTTCATGTGTGATGATGTACTGTTGTTTAGTATATAGTAAGCTAGTGTGCCTGTATAGGGACCAATTGGGGTGTACCAGAATTAGCTAGACACAATTAATCATTGTGTTAAACTGACAAACATTTCTTATGAAGATTACTTCCACCACAAATTGCATTCATGAACTGTATGGCTTTTGTAACTGGCTGTTATAAAAGCTTGTAAGCCAGTAATACTAGTGTCTTACTGCATGGAATACTCATGAGGATTGAGAAATTACTAGCAAGACTGGAGACGAACTTCATGGCACAACAAAATAGTTTTTTCTTTCATACTTGAATGACATTGATATAATACCTATTAATATAGGTGATGATAACCAACTTTTTTTAGTCATGTGAAAAGATGAGAAATTCATAGGAACCCCTTCTCTTTTACTGCGCTATGGGTTGTGGTTTATATTAGCCCACAAAGCATGCACGGATGCATACTTTGACAATCCACCAGTAGTAGACAATCCAGGAACTTTTGGCGCTATTTTCACCGTACTATGGTTTTGGACATACTAATCCGGCATACTATATAGTATGCAAGTATCCGATTCAGCCTAAGTCACTCCGGATAAAAGCATCTGCTACATTACTAACATAGAAGAAAATAATTGTGAAAATGCTTAAGAAATTGCTTATCTAGGAATGTCCGAACATGTCTACCTCTGATAACACAAAGCAGTGTTGATGGGACTAATTGAACAATTTCAGTGTTTCAAATAAGTATCATAGACGAAGTGTTCGGGCATGGACATCACTATTTAAAGCCATTTTTGATGTAGTCAAAAGGGTAGGACTTCCAACTGAATTGGTTTACTCCATCAAATGATCCAGTTCGCCATGTAATAACAGATCTAATCGGGTCAACAGGAAAGACTTAGCCAATTAGGTATGCTAATGTACTGCATTAGTGTAGGTATTGCCTAGATGGATCTGTGCCATAATGGTGTGGATGCTCAAATTAAACCTCTCAATCTGTGATAAGTGCTTAGGAGCATTGTGCTGTTCTGGTATACAGGCATTTAAGAGTTCTTCTCCATTTCTCTGCAGATATTCTGTGTGCATGGCGGCCTCTCGCCCTCCATCCAAACGCTGGACCAGATCCGAACGATCGACCGGAAGCAGGAGGTGCCCCACGACGGGCCCATGTGTGACTTGCTGTGGTCAGACCCCGAGGGTGTGTACATGCAAAACATAGCAAATATTGATGTTATGAAGCTCAGTTTCCCGCTGCAGTTATGAAGTTGACAGAAACCCAACTTCCTCCTAGGACCACAGTCTGTTGGTTTTGGTCTTTATAGGTGGTGTGATTCTTTTCGTTGTTTTGACCTATCTGATTCCTTGTGTATCAATCGTTTCAAACAGTGGGAAAGAAGGATATGGCCTGTATATTAAAGCTTTTTCCTCCTATACCATCTTTTTTATTCCAGACACCACAGGTTGGGGTGTGAGCCCAAGGGGAGCGGGCTACCTCTTTGGCAGCGACGTGGTAGCTCAGTTCAACGCGGCTAATGACATCGACATGATCTGCAGGGCCCACCAGCTTGTCATGGAGGGATACAAGTGGCACTTCAATGAGACCGTGCTCACTGTGTGGTCGGCGCCCAATTACTGCTACAGGTAACACCATTTATATAACACCTTTATAGAACAGCACTTAGTAATAGTGTACTGAAATGATTTTCAATCAAGCTCAATTCACTTGTTTTGATAGCATTTAAAGTTAAAAGGATGTGCTATTTGGAATGCCAGATTAGAATTCAAATTTAGGATGTTGGCAGAGGTCTTGTATCTACTTTTCCAGAGTAAGATACACTTTTACGCTGTGTGATTACCTGTGGGATCTGCTAGCACTCTAACTTCAATCTGCTAGTAAATGCTGTCTTCACATTCAGGACTGCTGTCAAGTTACCCAAATCTGTCTTTTCCTTCTCAGGTGTGGTAATGTGGCAGCCATTTTGGAGTTGGACGAGCACCTCCAGAAGGACTACATTATATTTGAAGCAGCTCCACAGGAAACCAGAGGCATCCCCTCCAAGAAGCCTGTGGCCGACTACTTCTTGTGACCTCACTACTTCCTGAGACTTCCATTTTTTTGGAAGAAAAGCAAAAGTAAGCAACTACAGGTGATGGTAACCTATAGTTGCTTACTTCTAGTTGTCTTCCTTCCCTGCCCACATCTTAACACTCTTTGTTTATCTCGTCTGTGTTTCAACTCATTATTGGCATCCTTTTTTGGGGGCCGCTCATCTTCTGTGTTTCTTAAATCTGTTTCCATTGCAGTGGTTTTCTCCATTGCAGTTGGGACCTCATCTTTGTATCTGACATTCATTCCTTCACACGGCAACGCTCTTTTTCTGCTGAGGTAGCTGTCGCGCTTAGTATTGTCTTTCTTCAAAAATCCATTTGTATGCTATAGCCTTTTTTATGTAATGTGAATACTCCTGCTACTGAGGTGGTTGTGAAAGACTGGCGTATGTGTATAGTATTTCAAATCCTCTACCAGGTTGGTATTCATACTACAACACTGGTGGATGTAGGGCTTTATACAATTGCAAATTTTAGCGTTACATTTTGATGGTTATTTGTCCTTTTTGTACAACTTTTTTTTCCTTCCTAAAGGTTGACCTAAACTTTAATGGTTTGGGATAGTTTTACTCTGGTTGAACTGGTAGATGCATACGTGGGTATGTTTCACGTAATAAATTGGACTCACAGTGAAGGAACGGGATGCCAATAGCTTTATTGTATGGACGATTTTAAAGGACGAATTGCAAAAGGAATGGAAACTTCATACCAAACTATTTTTGGAAACATGTTCTCTCTCTGACCAGTCCTTCTCTAAGAATTATTGTTGATTTTTATTATTATTTGTGGAAATAAAACTTTTTTTCTATGAGTTATTTTTCGAGTGCTTTTGTCACAGCTGTGTGAAAAGAATTTATGAAGGGGCTTAATTATCAGTAAAATTTACAGTATCTGTGTCATGTGGTAGATTTTACATTATTATAGATGTCAGTTGCTTTTTAGATATTTAAAATTGTATATACTATAAGAAGTCATAACCAAATTCCCTTTCTTAATGTCAACATACCAGATTCACTATAACTATATAAATGTTAATGAAAGTTTTTATGAATACAATTCTGAGGCAAATTAATTTGGTGTGAATATTAACAATGTTTTCATTTAGTAAGTGAAAAACCCTATAAGGGGAAGTAATATTGGCAACTGTATCAGTTGTTGGTTGTTCCTCAGTTTAGACCTCAATGCAGAAGTTATACCCCCAAGGGTGGCCCTTATGCATAAAAGCATGTGCATTCTCAGTGAAAAGTGATTCTGTCCAAAAATACGAATAATGTTAAGACCTAACCAGTCAATGGAATATCGATATATCGAATCCCTTAGGTGCCAATTCTGTTTCTCCTTGCTAAATGCTGCATATAAGAATATGTTGTGATATTCTCTGGTAAAATATAGGTACAAATAAAATACATTCCCTTCAAAGGACATACAAATTAATATGTATTGAATAAAACCTGACGTTAGAGTATTGATATTAACGCTGTTTGAAAGCTTAAATTTCAAAATGTCTGAATGTTTCCATTGTGGGCCAGTGGGTGGCAGCAGCTGCAGTGAACGTGCTTTGCTTATGATATAGAACCGTTTAGAACTCTGCAGTACCATCCTGATGATTTGTGAATTCCTCAAACACTTCCTTTCCTGACGCAAGTGCACGAAAGAGGCTTTGCACGCTGTCAGTTGTACCACTAAAATCGCAAAACTGGATTATACATCATTCCCAAGTGATCAGACACACCACAGGACGATTTTCATAAGGACATAGGTGAGTGTATCGCAATGACTGGCTGTATCTATGAAACATTTCGTTTAAATTTCCTGACAAAGTTTTGGCTGTGTATATCGAGGCCTAGCGGTACTGCGTCTAAACCACACCAACATCGGCTAGCCGGTTGCATGTCGCCGTTTTATAATTTAAAGGAAGGCAAGCATTCGATCGCCCATATTAATTGAATTGTAGCTTGCCTTGTTTCATTGGTTGGTGTACGTAATGCAAATCATTAGTTTACTTTCTAACTAGTTTGATGCGATTGTACGAGTTGGCTTGTTACCATACCCCGCCATTAATTGATGTATGGTGGTGCTACACAGTGGCTAAACACTGGCTACCATATGGATTTTTTCTTACCGTCAGCCAATGCCGCTTAACTAGTGTTTTAAAATATCGAATAATAAATAATAATAAATATCGATTAATTACTAATTAGCGCTGGTCAATGTAATAACACTAGCGATTACTGTGGTATAGGCGTTTTGTAAATATTCGTTAGTAAATGGATATCACGGGATTTTACTGGCGTTGTCTTTGGTTTTATAATCAATCAGGCGCATGTTAACAATGTAGTTACATGGTGTATTGTATAGGGTTTGTTCGGTTGCTAGCTCATCGAAATTGGTGTTGGAGTTAATAATACGATAGCTAACGCAACAAGCTCCTGCTCCTGCTATTGTTCACTACTTTAGAGGTTAGTTGTGAAAATAAAAACGTATAACGGCTAACAATCTTCGTTGCACCACTAGGTTGCATGTGGGCAATAATAATGATCCACATACATGTACGTTAAGAGTTGTCATTATTTAGGTAATTCAGTGGGTATGCCTGTTGTTGTATAATCTATTTTGCTCACTGTCATAAGTACTGTAGTGAAGTCAATATACCGCCGGCGAGTTTATTCAGTCTTTGGTTATTGGAATTGTGAATCGGTTAGGCAAATATTAGCTTCATTATATATATAGGCAGCTGTAGTTTGTTAGCTTGGTAGTGGCTCAACGTCATTCGTGCCGAAAATCAAGTTCATTCCAGTTCTAACGTAAATTCATATATGCTGGGCTTGTTAATACTGCTATTAAGGTTGCACCAGGTTACCTCGAGTTAATACTGATGATTTAAATGGTGTTAGCTAATTTTGCTAGTTTAACAGTAGGGAGTGTTACATTACATCATACATGTTCAGTGCTAGCTAAAAGTATTGCAAGCTGTAAACAGATGTCTCGTTAGACACGAAATGCTCCTTTGCACCAGACGTTTTAGCCTCATGAGGTATTGTTTACTTCCCGCAGATTAAAGCAGCCTTCAGCAATGTCACGTTTCTTTGCCACCGGGTCCGACAGCGAGTCGGAGGAGTCCTCTTCGGCAGACGAGATCACACCTAAAGCACCCGGAACTACTTTCACCAAGCAGTCAGTACTCATTTCAATGTATTTATTCTCAGCTAAACCCTTGTCACGTTTACTTCTGTTTTTGCTGCTTTCTCACATTTCCAAATCTGGTCTCTGTAGGTCGTTGCTTCTTAGTGATGATGAAGAGGACACTAAGAGAGTGGTGCGCAGTGCCAAGGACAAGAGGTAAGTTATTTTCTCTACTTCACCATATCCTAAACACAGCCACCTGATCTGTTTGGGATTGTCAACCTTAGAAATCATGTCTGCAAAACAGAGATGTATCTGGACTCGGGTTATCACCCATAGAAAGTTGTCTGTAATGCTTAACTGTGTCAGTCAACTGACTATCACAAGCAGACAGGTTTGCGTTATGTTGGTATGCCTGCAAATTTATGTGTATATATTGCCCAGCACTACATGTACACCTATTGTTATATTCCAGGTTTGAGGAGCTGACTAACCTGATTAAGACTATCCGCAACGCCATGAAGATCCGGGACATGTCCAAGTGTCTGGAGGAGTTTGAGCAGCTATGTCGAGCATTCCTCAAAAGCAAGACTATAGTGGACAAGGAAGGAGTGCCCCCCTTCTACATCCGTATCCTGGCTGACCTAGAAGACTATTTGAACCAGGTAAGCAATCGCCATTATGGCATGTGAGACCGCTTGAATGGCATCTGTCAATGCTGGTGTTATGAAAATGTTGAGAAAGTACAAATATGCTCACTATTGTGTAAAACAATAATGCAATTCATATGAGTAACTGTTGTTTTCCAAAGCAATTTGACTCAATTTTTTTTTTACTTGCAATAATCCTAAAATGTGTTTCCCTACAGCTTTGGGAGGATAAAGAAGGCAAGAAGAAGATGAACAAGAACAATGCCAAAGCCCTCAGCACTCTACGCCAGAAGATCCGCAAGTACAACCGGGACTACGAGACAGAGATTGCCAGCTATAAGGAGGTGAGGAGTTTCTCTGTATTATCATTGGATATTAGATACTTCAAACCATTAAAAATCAATGAAAGTAACACTTATCAATATTTAACGTATATATGAAGCTACATTTAAAAACCCAGAAAGACATTCATTTGCAGGCTCCTTCTTGGAACTTTTTTAAGCCCAAATCACCCATAACACCTGTTACACTCTGGAGTGAACATGCTTACTGTGGAAATATATTGTGTGGTAGTGAATGAGTGAAAACAAACGTACAATGCCTCAGTGGCATCAAGGGCATACAGACCGTTTAAATTAGGTAGCAGGGCTTAAGTTCCCGTGTCTAAAGGACTCAACAGCTTGTGAATCTCACGCACACAACTTTCCTAACTGTTGTCACATGTTTGTTGTGTGATTTTGCCTTATTAGCAAATTTCCAAAAGTACCTTTTCAGACGCTTATTTCCTACTGCTTGCTCTGAAGCATAATGGCACTTTTCTTGTCTCTCACTCAGAATCCAATGGCATCGGCAGATGAGGAAGAGGAGAAGGATGAGGTTGAATCAGGTGAGCACCGTGGCATTTCATCACACCTTGTACAATGTGGCTCATTGAGAATCGCATGGGATTTGCAAGATTTGACATTTTAGAGGGGATATTATGTAAAAGCCTGAATGTAAATGCAGCCAGAACACACTGGCTAACCATCATTTACTTATAACTAGTGCCATTGTATCTTTACTGGCCACAGTAAACACCTGTTTAACGGTTTATCCGTAAGACTGCTTGCTACAAATGATAATTTCCCCTAATTGCCTTTGGGGCATTGAGATTTGATATTTAAACCAGAGGGATAGCCCTCCAACATCATATTTAGCAGTATTTGGTTTCCCACCCTGTGATCAACTTGCTTAAGGCAAGCCAGCAGTGGGATGCACAGTGCTGTTCTGCTGGTCATAGCGTTGTATTTTTCTACCCTATTAGGGCTGCATTAACTAATCGATAGATATTGACCAACAAAACCGATGGACTACTTCTGTGTATGGAGTAGGTTTGCTGACTAAGCATTTCTGCTGTTCCAAATTTGTGGATTTTTGCCATACATAATTGACAATAATTATCAATGGATTAGTCAATAATCAAAATAGGTTTTTTTGCAGCCATAGATCCAATGTGTTTTGAGATTCTTTACTCTGACTTTATTTGTCCAAAACATGCATACAAACTGCATACAGCTTATGTCTGCTGCAAAAAAGCAAGAGCCATGAGTGGACTGAGTTGTGTCTGAATTGATTCTCTATTTTAAAAGTTGCCATACATGTTTTGAAGATATTTTTGATGCTGTCCAAAAACACAACACAATACAATGCTTGTTTCATTGTATTAATTATTTTCCCATCCGGGCTTGACATTAACTTTTTGGCCAGTATTTTGATTAACTTCCATATCTACAATACCCATTTAGTCTTTGCTAGTATTAATAACATTGAAAATACCATACTAATTGTAAACAAAACAATGACCGAGGAATTCTTTCTTATTTAGTGGCCATACGTATGATTTTTTTAATGTACTACAAGCCTAACTACAAGCATAAATGACGATTCATGTTTTAAATCAATGTCAAATATTGGATGCAGTATGGGCATTTTGCGATCAAAAAAAAAATCTCAATGGGAGCTGGATGTATTATATGTTGTTTATCTTATTGAACTGTTCTGTACATACATGTGAACCACTGAATTAAGATATCTTGATAATTTTCCTGTCATTTTCAAAACATGTTTATTCTGCTGCTGACTACATGTAGGTTCAGATCCACAGAACCAGATTTGTAGCTTGTGAACTGGCAACTGCTTGGGGCCCCAGGCGGCCACTAGGGGGCTCCTGAAGGCTGACAAACTTCACTCCACAGCAATGTCTCAAAATGTGGCAATCGCAGTGACCCTCCCCCTTAAACCACCAATGGATAATTTGCAATGGCCCCTCAGTAGGGAACCTGCCTAAATGCGCCCCACAGGGTATCTGCAGGTTTGAGGAAGTTGCATTTAAGGCATTTTTAAATGCCACTATGAATTCGATTTAAGACCAATCTCGCAACGCCACCCCACGCAAAAAATACATACGGACACCAATTTGACTGTATACCCACTTTTGTTAGTAAGCCTACTGCTAACAATAAAGTTACTGGCTGTACATTGCGAGTTCACGTGACTGTTGTTGGTGATGTAACCAAACAGTACTGTGAACCAACTGCCAGGTGTTTGTTGGAGGCTATTTGCAGCATGTTTGTTATTTTGGTTTTTCTCACACTTCATTTTGCATTTAAATCTGATAAATGTGTCAAGTTTGGGTTTTGTTTTCATTCCCTTCAACAGATTTCAACCACCTAGCAAAGTTTTTATTGTCCAACAACTTCTAATAAAATGTGCACTTTCCCATGGTACCTGCAGGGAGCTTAACAGCCAGTGTCCACTATGTAGCTAGCTAAAATACTTAGCTTGGAACTAGCTAGTTTTCTACCTTATGAACAACCGGGTTGGGAGAAAAGCAACCAACTGTCACCAGTGTCTAGCTAACATCTAACATTCTGACTGAAATTGTGGTTTCTGCACGTGACCAGAGCAAAAATGTATGCAGAGAGAAGCAAATTTAAAGAAGTACCGCCATCTTCAATTTCAACATCTATACAATTACACAAGTCTGCTAGCATTGCTTTGCCAGTGTCGGCTACTTAAGTGGTAAAACTTCTAACATGATGATGTCATTTGAACCAGAACTGTACCGTTAACCACAAACCTTAGCATATGTAGTTTATATGTGCATAATGATGGAAACACTATCATACCTCTTAGATTAGATTTGTCTTTATTGTCATTGTACAGTACAACAAAATGCAGTTAGCATCTAACCAGAAGAGGAAATATTTTGGCCATTTACAACCAATTGCCAAAATTCACAATGTGTCTAAGTTGATAATCTCTTGAGCGGGGCTTCTGAAAACAGTAATTAATTCCTCTTCTTTCTGGTAACCTACAGCAGTATGGTTGCCACTGCTGCTCAAAGTTGTGTAAGATAAGATGTAATGTCCAGATATTAAACTAAACAGAAAAAATGCTTTAAAAACATATTTCATTTTTTATTTGTGGGGTAAACCACAACCTGCGTATCAGACATGTCTCTAAGTTACTTCAGACTATTCTAAGTCAAGTCTCAAGTCTTCTAAGCACTATAGGATATATTTATAGTCTATTAGTCCAAAGCAAGTCCATTCAACTAAAGGTACACATTTTGGGGCTGACAATTATTTTATGGGCTATTTTAAATCAGCTTGTTGTTTATCAAGTACATTAATGTTGAAGTGCAACATTTTATTTTATTTTGGAAAACCTGCATTTAATGTTTAATTGAAATATGATCATGTTGATGCTGGGACCGGCCTGTTCTATCATCCATTTGTCAAATTGTCTGACAATTTTACATAGGTTAGCCATGCGCTAACTGCTCTTTGTGTTCTGTATGGTTATGTGTTGGCTAGTTATCAGGTGCAGTAAATAATTAGCTGGCAAAGATTAGTTACAGGCCCAAATCTTGACAGCGAGCTATCATTAGGCTTCTCACTGAATGTAAAAAATCTTTGTCAAATGCTATTACGAATGGAACAGATCCTTAGTTTTAGCTGTTCTGTATTTACTTTCCAAGGCACAAGTCCAATGACCACAAGTCAATTTGTTGGTGACTTAAGTCTGACATTAGTCCAAATCTGCTAATTGAGTTGCCAACTCTGCTGCGTATACTCATACCGTGTTTTGATACAGAAAAAGCAGTTAAGTGTTAAAGTTGATACGTTCCCGTTACTCCTTTTACTGACAGTAAATGTGATTAAATGGATTGACTTCCTTCCTTTTGGTCTTTTACTTATTACCAATCTTTTTCTTTGTAGGGTCGTCATCAGATAGTGACGATGAGCCAGCAGATGCAAAGAGCTTCTTGAAGAAGAAATCAGCAACAGAGGCGCCAACGCCGGATGCCAGCAAGTTCCTCAAGGGAGCGGCGGTAAGATAGAAGGCGGTATCATTGGCTTGGTATGACCGTCTAGTTATCGGCATACATCACCTCTATACTATTCTGCAAGACTGAGTGTGTTATGAAAACATGTTTGCCCAATGGAGGTGCTATCTGGTAATTAAGGTGGCTTCATTATCATTCTGAACCTCTTACTGCTGATGGTCAGTCTTTTTTTTTTTTTTTTAAAGAAGTCTGGTTCAATCTGCTTGCAATTGTAGATCATTTGTTATTTCTTTACCAACGTTTTCTTTGTTTGAAGAGATCGTGAATAATACCATGTTTTCCCTGTCAAAGTCCACCGGTGGTCTGTTGTCATTCACCATCACTTTGAACATGTATACATGTGCTCCGCTTATCCTGTGTAGCAGTCGTGAACAATGTGACAGTACAGTGAAGTATCAGAATGTCTTCAACCACAACTGCCAAATGACTCTGAGGTTGTGCTCAACAGGATGAGGAGTCTTCCATCAGCGACGGGGACAACGAGGACTGGGATTCGGATACCTCGGAAAGCGACGGCGGGAGTGAAGATGAAACCGGGAGGAGCACCTCCATGGCTCTGAATTTCCTCAAGAAGTCAGTTCTCCCCCCTTTAGACCAGAGACAGTCATGCTATATCTGCAAGTTGAACATTCCACCATGACTAAAAACCTCTCATCGACCTTTCATTCAGCCTCTTTCAGTCAGTATATAAATACTGTTCTGTGGTCCAGGGTGTCATGCGGCCTCTGAGCCAAATTAGGAAAGCAATATTTACCTGGCCCCTCAAGGTCTCTTCAATCAGCTCGGTGACTGAATGTACCCCTAGTTGCCACCCAAATGTTGGGGGTCAAATAAAATTGCTCACTAGCCAGAGTGCAGTCTTTTGCCTACCCCTGGTCCAAAGACTGCACTCTGAATTTGGGAATCACTGATACATTCACACCCAGAACTTGTTTTTAGTAGAAAAGTCAGTTTGTAATCTGAAATATATTCTTGCCAGGACCAGCAGCGAAGGTGAGCGACACACCAGTGATAAGAAAAAGGAGGATAGGAAGAAGAGACACAAGCGGAAGGAGCGCATTGAGGAGGAGGCGGAGGAAGAGGCCCAGGAAGAGGGTGAAGGAGAATGGGAGAAGGTGAAAGGAGGTGTGCCCCTCGTTAAGGTGGGTAATCAAGTCTCGGCACGATAAGGGGAAGTGTCCACCCTTACCTGCATGCATATCAATCCCTAGAACAACTCTTAGGCAACGCTTATTTTAATATTATAATGTTCAATAAAACATTTTGACTATTCAAAATTGCTAGAAGATATAAAGTACGTACCTGCATGTCCAAATGTACACAACAGTCCAATAGAACTGGGGCTGGATTCATAATACTTTTCAGCTTTGAAGTGCTGCTGGCCCAGGATTTGTTCTGCCCCTTAAGATTATAATGAGTAGAACAGATCCTAAATCAGGACTTGTTCTCTCGGATTATATATCAGTTTTAGCCCCAAGCCCAGTAGAGTGTGTGTGTGTGTGTACGGTGTGCTAATTGCTTCTCCCGACAGGAGAAGCTAAAGATGTTTGCCAAGGGAACAGAGATCAACACAACAGTTGTGGTCAAGAAACTCAACGAGATTCTACAGGCCCGTGGAAAGAAAGGAACTGACAGGTATGTCTCCTTTTACCAGTTTTACATTGATGATACAGATTTACATTGAGGTGCCCTTTTACAAAATGTGTTTACTTTTCCTTCTGGATGTTGCCTTCCAATATGTCATCAGTTCCATAACATGTTTCCAGTCTAGTTCTGTAAGTGGGCTGGTCATTAGGTAGTATTTTGGGGTATTCTTTATGCGACTTGACAACTCCACTCTGTGCAAAGCCCTAACCTGAAAAATAACCTCAACCTGTCCTAGCTAGCCTACACCCCTTGTATTCTCATCCTCTACCTTACTCGGTTCAGAGCCGCCCAGATTGAGCTTCTTCATGCCCTGGCCAACATTTCCAATGAGAACAACCTGGGTGAGGGCATTCTAGTCAAGATCAAGTTCAACATCATTGCCTCCCTGTACGACTACAACCCTAACCTGGCCGCATTCATGAAGGTCAGACCCAGCTTTGCTTATCACCAAACTGTTACTAAATGCTAAAACGTTCCTTTTTTTTAGTGCCGCTCATTTGCTTCTGCCACTTGTATGTAGCTATTCTAATGGAATAGAAAGACTGTTAGCTTTGTTGTTAGCCTTTAGAAATGTCTTCTCCAAATCATATTTACTTACAGAGTGTATTTCTACGGATCTGGTGAAATTGTGCAGGCAACCAAACTACTGTTTCTTGTTCATCATTGTACTGCATACCGCAATGCTTCTAGATGACTACCTACATCAAACGAATTTTATTCGATTATATGAAAAAGTCTAATGTTGTTGTTATAATTATTATTATTATTATTATTTATAATACTATCCAAATAAGTTAAAACAATCCAATACAAATATTCTTTTTGACTCCTGATCCTGTCCCACTCTCAGGCTGACATGTGGAAGAAGTGTCTGGACTGCATTGATGAGCTGCTGGATATTCTCTTTAACAACGACAAAATCTTCATCGGGGAGAACATCGCTGAGGACAGTGAAAACCTGGCCTCTGACTCACAGGTCATTATTTTTCAGAAAGATTTATGATGAAAAGATCATTTGTATTATTGACTTTTTCACAGTAAACAATGTCTTTTTTTATTGTTAATTTGATCAAAGAAGATCCATCAAATATGCTGGGTGCAATGGTAACTTTTTTCTCACTGGCTCTATCGGGCCTGTCTGAAACCTACTGGCCCTGACAGAATTTTTACTGGCTCTTAGGCAGGCGTATTTAACATGACACTTACAGTCATCTAGCCTTATCTGTATGGTTTCACTATCTGTTTTCACTGACTGTCTCATGGATGTACAGTAGTCCATGAATGGTTTCTCCCTCTTCACAACATGGCAGGCGGTTGCAATTTGTTTTTCAGTTTGGCTACGCACCACCTTTTGGAGCAGGCAGACATGTGCAGCTGCAAGGTTTTCAGCAGCCCGTTTGGCCGCAATACACGCTACAACATTTTGTTCCCCTAAAATGACCCTACCTTATCGGTGTTACATATCCCTTGCCTATACTGATTTCGATCCACGTGAACTGTTCTTTCCACGTAAACAAATATGATTGTGTTAACTTAGCCTCGTATGAGTCCATGTTTCAGTCTCACTCTGGAATGGGTTATGAAATATGATTGGTCAAAACAGACAGGACATGTAATATTGGTCAAAACGATGACCAGTACTGTACCACATGCAGGGGGGAGAAGAGCTACAGAAAATTTTTTATGTGGGAAGAGTGACAAAGATGACAAGCAAACATTTTGATGCGATACTGTGAATTTAAATGGGGAAATTCAAGCACAGGCCTAGCGAATGTCTGCCTACTGGCCCGATGTTAGGTCTCACTGGCCCTGGGCCAGCGGGCCATCGTTAATGTTTGAACCCTGTTATGTAAGCAATAAGGCAGTGCTATTCAAAGCCAAGACCACTGCTCTTGTTTTATTACATGTGTTATAATTGCAACCTTGAAATCAGGGACCTGGGACACCTAGGGCCAGATCTGAGAACCCTTGCAATAAGGCAGGAGGTGGGTGGAATGTGGCCACGGTCACGGCTAGCTTGTCTAGTTAACTGGCACCCAAGATGACAATGACATTTGATGTAATGTCAGTGTGCGCGTGCGTGTAAGTTAGTGGCGGATTGTACAACTGAAGTTTTCTGTCTGCTCTTAAAGGAGTATCGGGTTCGCGGCTGCATCCTGACATTGGTGGAGCGAATGGACGAAGAGTTCACCAAAATCATGCAGAACACGGACCCGCACTCTCAAGGTGAGGCTCTGACATTTTACATACCATCCTGGATTAGCAGCCTTTACAAAACGGATCGTATTTGCGCTGTTGCATTTTTTTTTATTGTTGAGCATGCAATATTATTACTGTATTAAGTAATCAGTAATTGTACTCTTGCAAAATTGGTTAATGCTGGAAGATCATTGCTGCGAATATGAATGATTAGCAGTCAGTTTTACCTGGTAAAATAAATAATAAAACACTGTATTTAATCAATGAAAAGGATTAATTGAATAGACGGCAATGCCATTCCTCTAGGAACCTGTAAGGTGCGCACTCTACAACACTGAGATCACAAACACCTATGAACTTACAGTTATATTTACATCATGTTTACGCCCACATTTCCATCTTGTTTCTTATTCGCTTTCACTTTTTGTGTGTTTTTTTGATGTAATGCGTCTCAATTTTTAAACACTCAATCTTTGAGTCGACAATCTGACATATTCACACTCGGATATTCACTCACTCTCCCAGAGTACGTGGACAACCTGAAGGACGAGGGGCGCGTGTGTGGTATCATCGACCGACTGATGGCTTACCTGGAGATGGAAACAAAGGGCAGCACAGAGGAGGTGTGCCGGGTCTACCTGCGTCGCATCATGCACACCTACTACAAATTTGACTACAAGGCTCACCGCCGCGCCCTAGGCCTCCAGGGGGAGACAAAGGTATGTAAATGGAATCCATCGTAGACAAAGGCTATTTTCCCATAACCTCAGATTCAACTCACTGTGGCTGCCCTGACAGAACTTCAGTTGGAACGTGTGGAACCTGGGGCTGCCCCTCAGTGGTCAAATAATGCTTCCTCCACAATGTTAACTAAATATTGATTTAATGCATTAGCCTAGCTGGTAGCCCAGAGATTTGAGTGTGTTCCCATTAACCAAAACCTTGCTAGATCAAATCACAGGGTCAGACAAGCTGAAAAATCTACTGTTCTGTTTTGAGCAAAATTAGCTGCTAAATGAATAAAATGTTAATGGAACTCCTGTTGCCTGGCAGGTGTGGTTACAATAAGAGGTGGACCAATAATGATTTTTCAACACTGATACCGATTATTGGGAGACCAAAGAGGCTGATACTAATAAATTGTGCAATTAAAAAAGATAGCAACAATACTGAATGAATAAGGACAATTATTTAAATAACATAACTTATTATGTTATGTTATTATACGTAACATAATAGATGAATAAAATCACCTTAGTCTCAAACAAATAATGAAACATATTTAATTTGGTTGAAATAATGCAAATAATGTATGTAAAAAGAAAAGGCTTTGACTAAGTGAAAGTGCGCTTCTGCCAAAGACATTTAGTCTGCGTTGTAGAGCTAAAAAGTGGCTGATCTTAATCGTTGGCCAGTTTATGACCTCTAAATACTTGACCCTTACCTTGCACAGCTTACAATATAAAATAACCATATAACATTCTGGCAAATTAGTTATTTGTGAGGATGAAACAGTCTTCACACAGTTTGCAATGAACCAGTCGGCACAGTGATGGTAGCTGGTGCATAGACCATGCTTTAAAACTGACCGTTTTGTAAAACTTAAAATCAGACCTAATTATCTGGCCAGGCCAATCAAACTGTCGTTCTCTAGTTAGACTAAATAAAAGTACATACAATATAATAAATGAAGTACTCTGATTCTAAGAATACTGAACACTAAGGAATTCTGCAAAACGTCCTTCTGTTCTTCCTCCCTAGTCCGAGCAGGATGCAGAGGAGAGCGAGGGTGAGGACAGTGCCTTCATCATGGACCGCCTTTGCAAGTATATCTATGCCAAGGACCGCACAGACCGCATCCGCACGTGCGCCATCCTGTGCCACATCTACCACCACGCGCTGCACTCCCGCTGGTATCAGGCCCGCGACCTGATGCTCATGAGCCACCTGCAGGACAACATTCAGCATGCCGACCCGCCCGTACAGGTATGACCTAACTTAGCCCATGGGACTTCTTACATATCGAGAGGCTGGTTTGGTCTACGTTGATGTCATTATTCCTTTCTGCATACTGTACAACGAGCCTGGCCTCATGTCTCCCCCCCATCAGATCCTGTACAACCGGACTATGGTGCAGCTGGGGATCTGTGCTTTCCGTCAGGGCATGATCAAGGACGCCCACAACGCGCTGCTAGACATCCAGTCGAGTGGCCGCGCCAAGGAACTGCTGGGCCAGGGCCTGCTCATGAGGAATATGCAGGAGAGGAATGCCGAGCAGGAGAAGATCGAGAAACGGAGACAGGTAAGCTAGGTTAGGTTAGTTAGGTTAAAACCTGCTAGTAAGCTATTGCTTGGCCAAACAGGACACGCAGAACACAGGTTATGGCAAGTGATGTTTTTCGGCCATCTTGTTCCAGGTGCCCTTCCACATGCACATCAACCTGGAGCTGCTAGAGTGTGTTTACTTGGTGTCCGCCATGCTGCTGGAGATTCCCTACATGGCCGCCCACGAGTTTGATGCCCGCCGCAGGATGATCAGCAAGCAGTTTCACCACCAGCTGCGAGTGGGCGAGAGGCAGCCTCTTCTCGGTAGGTAGCACTGACAGTGGCTAGCGGGGTTTGGTTTATTAGTCACCAAAGAATCAATTGGACTGGCAAAATAACTGCTGCAATTGTCTGATGACAGTTATGCACAGTTCAGTGATTGTTTAACATTTCAGCATCTCTTAGAAAAAAAGCCCCTACATATATAATAGAACAAACATTGGTGCTTTTTCTTGATTTCCTCATAACATTTCACTGTTCGGTGATCAACGTAAATGTATTTTCTTACTGACCCTGTTGGACCAGTTTACAGAGTACATGCCTACATTGAAATTCTACTGGCCCTGACACTGCAGTTTTTAAATATATTGGGGTAATTGTACTGTAGGTGCAATGCTGGTATTTTATTATTTAACCAGGTATGGGGGGGACATTGAGACCTTCGTCTCTTTCACAAGTGTGCCCTGGGAACACAATCAAACAAACGGCACGCATAAAACTTGCAAAAACACATAGACATACACTGTTAGTTAAAACATACACCTTTACACACTTGTCTGTTGCACTTTGGTTTATAGTATCTCAATAATCAAGAACAGTTAAAAAAGTTGACTGAACTATTAACTTCCTGCTAGTCAGGGAGAAGCAAGATTTGAGTTTCTACTTCTCCAACGGCTGTGTCACTGAACAACTGTAAATGTTGTTTCAAAGCGGTCCTGTAAAGCAGTAATGCATTCCTCATTCCAGCGCTGAACAGTCTCAAAAAACAGTTTATCCTGTTTAATGAGTTGTCTATAGGATGGGAGGAGCAAAATCCATGTATGGTCTGCCTTTCCAAACGCAGGGCGGGCAATAGGTTTTTTGCCATTTTATATTTGTGAATAACGAGTCTGATCACCACTGGTAGGGAAGTAAATGTGCTGGTGGTGTTAAAACCTTCCTCCTATTTGCTCTATTGAAATCACCAACAACAATGAAAATTGCCTCAGGGTGAGCATCCTCTAGAGCAGTATTTCCCAATCCTGGTTTTTACCCTAGCAATTGGGAAACACTGATCTAGAATGTTTGTTTCTCTGTCTACCAGCGCACATGTTTTATACACCTGCGGGGGTATATAGACTGCAGTGATTATAGCAGAGTTGAATTCCCACAGAAAGTAGAAGGGTCAGTAGCTCCATGTCTGGTGAACAGTATGTAGCAAGAACTGCAACATCCGTGCTTCAGTGAGAGTTAACCATAATGCAGACCCCTCTGCCCTTACGTTTACCTGACTGAAGATCTGTCCTGCTAATAGACAGAAAAAACTGCAAGGGTGATGGCTGGGTCGGATATCATGGTAGCTAGCCAGGTCTCTACAAATGTTAGCACACAACAGTTCGCAATGTCTTGTTGAAAGTTTATTTTATTGTCCATTTTATTTACAGGAATTTAAAATTTGCTAGTAAAATGGTAGGTAATGGCGGATTGCAGTATCTCGTCTGAGATCGATATACATAGGATACTGGCACATTTGCCTCTCTCCTCTGTCAGCTTATTGGTAAGCAGATTGACTGCAAGGCAAAGGAATCGCAGCAGGCGATTCGGTGAGTAGTGTAAAAGTCTATATTCAATGATGAACAAATTGCTAATTGACTGTACTCTATTAGCAACAGTGCAGTATGAACAACAAAAACAATATATACAGAAATAAGCAAAAAAAACTACATAGTGAACGCGGAGCCATTGTCAGTGTGACCTTTTATCTATGTTGCACCGGAAGGCATTAGCACCATGCGTTAGCACAAATAACTATAACGTCAGCATCGGATAACATTGTTAACTAATGAATAATTATGTATAAGTGTGGACTTAATTATTTCACAACCCAAGTGGGGCATTGGTGGTTAGGGAGTCAAGGTTTGAATCCCACCTGGGCTAATTGTCCTTGTGTCCCTGGGCAAGGCACTAAACCCGATGTTGCTCCTGGGAAACATTTCCCTGTACTTACTGCAAGTCACTTTGGATAGGGAGTGTCTACTAAATCACTAAAATGTAAGAGAATTCACTTATTCCCAATGGTTCCCCCTATAAACGTTTTGGTTACGTGCTGTTGAATTTGTAGCCAAGGCACCCCATTTCACCATTGAGCCTTAATTACGAAAATAGACAAGGGCCAATTGGGTTGAGGGGTTTTGCAAAATGTAACATTATACATATATATTGCAGCTTTCTTTAGTGGTTATTTGTTTGTTGGTCTTTTTGTCTTAAGTTTTGTCTTCAGCAAGTGGAATTCAATCGGTTTAAAATCAGATGATTGACTCTGCCAATGCAGAATATTCCACTTCCTTGCCATAAAAAACTCCTGGGTTGCTTTTGCAGTATGTTTTGGTTCCATCTGTAAAGTGAAGCAGTTAATACTCTGGTTTGATTATACACAAAGCTATTAAATTAATGGTGCGGTTTATACATGGTACGTTAGTTTTTATCATTCTGTTGGTCCAATGATGTTTACTTTTAACAAAATAAATGTGGTTGACGAAGAATAGCATTAGTCCTTGAACTTTATTTGGACAGCTGACGCAGATTAGTACCACTACAAGACACAAGGGACCAGGCTCACAGGGGTAACCAGTCCTCTTCTGGTTGTGCTGGGTGAACATATTAGGAGTCCAAATTGTAAAAAATGCATAAATGCATGTGAGCTATGACCAGAGTCTTTAATACTAGTCCAGATCGGAAGCATGACCGATGGACAAGGACAGGAACAAACAGGGGGGCAACAGAGTGGCAGTTAAAATCTTCAGGTAGCGTCTTGATCTGCAACACAACCAGGAACTTTGGACCTGGACAGCAACAAGTCAAGCCTGGTACGCTGCAGGTGTGGCCCAAGACCTAATGTCCTACTATTTTTAAAACAGCACTGTGGCCCTATCCGGGGGAGGCCCCGGACAGGGCCCAACAGGCAGAAAATCAATCCACCCACATTGCCAAGCATCAAACAAAGGGACACCCAACAACCGCAACAATCCTGAATGAGGGCCGAGTATTGCCAGCAGAGTACAGCCCAAGTGCACAACAGAGAGGCAACTGTTGTATTGCCAGTGACTCTGCCCCCGAATTACTCATTTCCCTTTCTCATTGTCCCCTTACAGGACCCCCAGAGAGCATGCGTGAGCACGTTGTGGCAGCCAGTAAGGCCATGAAGATGGGTGACTGGCGTACTTGCCACTCATTCATCATAAACGAGAAAATGAACAGCAAGGTGTGGGACCTGTTCCCCGAGACCCAGTGTGTGCGAGAGATGCTTGTCAGGTAAATGTCAAATCAAGAATAAATCAAAGTTTCCCTCAGTAGCCTCATGTGCACCTGTCCTTAGTTGTCAGTGCTTGTATTTCAGTAAGAAGCATAACTGCCTTGTTAAAGTCAACAACACTGTCAAGTGACTAATAAAACACTGCCTTTTTTAAGTTTTCCTTCAGAAAAGTAACTCCGTTTATTTCTGGACTGAGCCAGCACATTGGTGCCACCAAACTTCCATCATAGGTTGTTTCTGTATTATTTCTGTTTGTGATTGCAGGAAGATCCAGGAGGAATCTTTGAGGACATACCTGTTTACGTACAGCAGTGTTTATGACTCAATCAGGTAGGTACTGTAAGCAGGTCAGAGCTATCCCAGAGGCTGTCGACAGTCTGCACAGTAATTCTTTTACATTTAATCTGTCCCTTATTTTTTTATTACTCCATTTTACATTTTATATTTAAATATGTGTTAATGTCCCAGTGGTAAACAGTATGAGTGCTAGGAAATCATACCCAATTAAGGTTTCATGATAATCATTGTAGTTAATTGGTAGTCAGCTGTATTTCTTCAGGTGTCAGTGTTCTAACAAAATAAATTAAATGTTTTTGAAGAGCAGCCTCACTTAGGTTGACAATCAGGCTGTAGTTAACTAACTTTCCTTTATGGAATACTTTGGGATTTTAAACATCCTCCTTACCTGTCAGATGAAGTCATCATTGTTTTGTCTATCTCTGTGTACAATTTTAAGCTAGTATATGGTTTTCTTTTGCCAAGGTCTTTGGTGGAGTCTTTTTCTAAATAGCCAGGATATAGAGCTACTACTCCAGACTACTGCAAAGCCAGTTTATGGTTCATTGATCATCTTGTAAAGCTGTCCATGTTAAGACTTTATATAGGTGTTTATTTTGCTGATAATCATAAAAAGAAACAGGTTGTGTCACAACATTGTATTCTTAAGTCTGTCCCATTGAGCCGATGGTGAGCAGCATTGGAACTGGTACAGTGTTGGGGTCCCTTTTTTATGAAACCGGCAACGATTAAGTACACTAGCCTTGTTTTTTCATGCATTGATAACACTGATTGCTAAGTATAGGTTTCTAAGACTGTAAATGACAAACCACCATCACTGTTAAGCTCTGTTTCCATGCATTTATAATAAGCTTGCTAGATTTATTGCAAATTCCCTTAGCTAACAGTATGTGCTACATTTACATTTCTTTAAATTGGAGTAGAAATGATATTTCCCCTCGTATCTTTCTGTGTAATGCAATTTTTTAGGGGTGTCTCAGTTTTTAGAAGATTATGTGGACTGGATTGTTTTATCTTATGGATGCTATGTTGTTGCATGTCATGTCTAATACTTGATTGATTTAATTCTTCAGTATTTTCCTCCTGGCCTGAAGAACAATGTGTTCAAGCCTGCCTTAATTCTAGGGTAATTCTATAATTACCTTCCTTGGTTTAATAATCTGTTCTCCTTCCCTGTCTCAGTATGGAGACGCTGAAGGAAATGTTTGAGCTGGAGCTGCCTACGGTACACAGCATCATCAGCAAGATGATCATCAATGAAGAGCTCATGGTAAAACCCACAGCCACATGGCTTTCTATAGCTAGACGAAGTGATAGGCTTTCTAAAGCTAGATGATGTAAGCCACTAGAAAGCTTGATGGAGTGATAGACTTTCTAAAGCTAGATGATGTAAGCCACTAGAATGCTTGATGGAGTGATAGACTTTCTAAAGCTAAGGTGTGTGCATGTGTGTGAAGAGCATGCTGCTTAGATCTATTTTAAACTGAAAATGTCTTTAATGTGTCTTGTGTTTCCATGCCTCCCCAGGCGTCTCTGGACCAGCCTACCCAGACAGTGGTAATGCACCGCACAGAGCCCACCTCCCTGCAGAACATGGCCCTGCAGCTGGCCGAGAAGCTGGGTGGCCTGGTGGAGAACAACGAGCGCGTCTTCGACCTCAAGCAGGGCGTCTATGGCGGCTACTTCAACAGAGGTTAGCAGAACGGCCCTGTGAACATCCAGGCGCCCACATGCCGACCACGAAGCACAGGGTTCTAATGTTCCCAAAGTTCACATTACTTCAACTGAACCGCGTGTTCACATTGACTAATTTCATTGAATCCTTTAATTGATAATAGCATGTAGACCATTTGTCTTGTCATCCATGGGTCTCCATCAGATCAGTTTTCATCCAATCATTCTTTAAGGTTTCACAGTTTAAGTGATGGTTTAAGTTGATGTCTTCTGTTTGTGTGCTTGTCCTGCAGATCAGAAAGGTGGCTACCAACAGAAACAAGGTGGTTACAACCGAGGTAGGTGACAATCTTGTACACACGATGTAGGTCCTTGGGCATTGGGGATGGTTTGTCTTTTTTGTACCACTGACCATAATATCCTCAGCCAAAAGTTTCTCACAGTGAATGCAACGCAGGATGTCACTGTCCCTAGTTTTGTGAATGTTGTAATTTATGTTTTAAATAAATTGCATGGTTTATTCAAATGTTAAGGTGTTTGGGTCCGGGGGTTGTAGTGGATTCACACTACTGGGCTGATATTTGTGCTTTGGCCTGGTTACACTACTTTCTCAGAGAGGATGACATGAAAATAAAATAAGAAAAAAAATACAATATGAATGTTTGGCACAGTGGTGTGACAACGTTTTTGTGTGTGTGCGTGTGCGTGCATGCGTCCGTGTGCGTTTTTGGAGAAAACAAAACATATATTTTAGTTTCTCTTTTGTTGGTGTTGTGTGTGCACATGCGCCCAGGCTCATTGCGGGCTGCGTCTATGTGTGTTTCTAAACTGTTTTCACTGTACGGTTTCAGACCAGAGAGGCAGTTACCAACAGAAGCAAGGCGGTTACAACCGAGGTGTTTGAAATAATTGATTGACATGCATGATTGTTGAAATTGTCTGGGAGGGCGACTGTGTGTGTGTCTCATTTACAGTTTTTGTGAGCGAGTGAGACAAATGTTTTTTGTAATCCCCTTTGTGTGTGTGTTTGTACACTCGCACGCAAAACTTGTCACAGCTGAAGTTGTCTAAACTGTTTTCATTGTGCGTTTTCAGACGGTCAGAGAGGCGGCTACCAACAGAAGCAAGGAGGTTACAACCGAGGTGCTTATGAACCAATTTATCCCTCATTTCTTTTCGGATGAATATCTTAAGAGAACAATAACCAAATGGTTGTTATCATTTTTTATAAAGCCAATTTTTCCTGCGATGCTGTTCACCTTTCATATTTCTGTCGTGCCAAAGCCTTTAAGCACTGTTAACGCTAATCTAAAATCAGCAGGATTCACCACCTACCAAAATGGCAGCAATTAACTATATTTTTAACATCAAAATGTGAATCAAAAGGGATGTTATTTTTTTGCATATAAGATGAACGTTTAGTGTTGTACCTTAACAGTGATATTTTCTTCTTTGTCAAAGCGATGCTACTACAGTAAAACCATGTAAAAAAATTCTTCACCTGGCAAAAAATGGCCATTGAAGTGTAGCAATTCCATCTAATTTATTCTGACTTAATAATATGCATTGATTGTGTTTATGCAGTTGGGATAACATGAATCTTAGTAATTTTTGGGTTTTCTATCTATAACTGCATGCAAGGGTCACCCTAGCTCACCAAATGTAGTCGTCTAAGTGCCCAAGTCATTGATAGATTATATTGGGGGGTCCTTAATTGTGGCCTCGCTCATGCTTAAAGTGTTTGGTTACGGTTGGTTTCAGACGGAGGCGGTTACCAGAGGCAAGGCGGTTACAACCGAGGTGCTTATGAACCCTTTTTATACCCCCTTTATCTTATCGCTGTCTGAATTTCTTTCCGTTTTTTCTTAAAGACATCAGTGAGCTCTATTCCCCTCTTCTCCCATTCTACTACGGCGTGGCTTTATGTCTATGTATTTATTTAGATGTGAGTCATTTATCAGTTGTCCCCTGGAGCAACTTAAAGTAGTGAGTGCAAAAGTTTTTCATTTTTTGGCATAGTTGTCTTGGGCATTATGAACCTAAATTTAATTGTAAACCCAAGAATGTCTTTTCAAAGTGTAAAAACTATATATATATATAATGCCTTATAGAAATTCAACATCCCCTTTAAGTGTTTTTCTTATTTTCAGTGCCTCAGTTACTTGCAATTTAACAGGGAGTTAACAGGGATTTACAAAAATTATACCTGCAAAACTAAAATATTATAATTTGATTAATCCCTAGCATGAGTACTTCTAAATTAGCTTCACAGTTTAAGTAATGTTATGGTTAACTCAAGTCGAATTCAATTGACTCATTGTGTCAATTTAACAATATGAAAATATTAAAAGCAGGGATTATAGACTCTATAGGCACCGAATATCTTTGGTAAAAAACAACAATTGTGTTGATGTAAAGGAGCGATTTTCAAACCGCTGTCATCTTCTTAAAAATATAATAGTTAAGAAACATATATTTTGTTTATTTTGTATATGGTTTACTTTGAAATACAACCACCTTTTTTAATGAGAAAGGAGTTCTTTAAACATACATTACAGATTCTAAAAACTAACTAACTAACCACTGCATAAGCACCAATGCAAATGTGGAGAAATCCTTTGTAGATAATGTATATCACATTTAGTTGTTGCGTCGCACATTCTTACCGTCTATGGTTGGTTTCAGACGGCGGCGGCTACCAACAAAGACAAGGAGGTTACAACCGAGGTGCTTATGAATTTCTACCACCCTTTACCCTCTAATGTCTAAATTTGAATTCTGTTTTTTTTCTTAAAGCCACCGTCTGTGACCTGCAGTCTTCCGTCATCCTCCCTCCATTCCTCCACCTTTTGGCCACAGCAAATTGTCTTTCCACACCCCCCTCCACCCCCCAAGACATTTCATTCTCTACACATTCTCTCTTGCAGTCTTTCTCTTCCGTTCTTCACACAACTAGTTAGCTCAAGCGTATTGTGACTTGTCTTGCGTCTTCAGCTCATTTTTGTCTGGACGTTTCAGTGTTAATGTGTTCCGCTCGCTTTTTACACATTTTAACCTCTTCAAAATCCTACGTTTTCTTTCTCCATCTATGGCTCTCTCCGCAGATGGCAACCGTGGCGGGGGTGGTGGCTACCAAGGACAAAACAGGGGTGGCTACCAAGGAGGCGGAGGTTACCAAGGAGGCGGGGGCTACCAGGGGGGTGGAGGTTACCAAGGAGGCGGGGGCTACCAGGGTGGAGGTGGTGGCGGCTACAGAGGAGGCTACAAGGGAGGCTACCAGAACCAGGACAGGAGAGACTATTGAATTACTGGAGCCAGAGCAGCCCAGCCCAACACAGACCGATAGTTTTCATTCCAAAACAGTCTCATCACTTTACATTAAACCTGTACTATGCCCTTCACCATTTGTACAACATTCATCAGCTTTCTCTATTGCTGACAGGCTTAAAGTATTCTTCAGTTTAAGCTGGCCTTCAAGAAATCTGGTTCTATTCTTATCTATTAAACCGTGTAGTGTGATTACTGACCTTGGCCTACGCTTCTTGTGAATGTTATTTTTTTTGACTAATTGGCACTGAATAATCGAGACAAGATTAATGGGTTGTAAAAGGTTTTCCTTTTCACTGTTTAGCCAAATCCGATGTCAAGTGAAATAAACATTGAATTAATACTTGAGTATTCTATTATGTTCATTTGCTAAAATATTTTTGTTGGGAGGCCTCTAATAATTACTTTCAAATTATTAGAACACAAATCATTTAAATCTGTGTATATCACACATTGTTTAGACGTGGCCTTGGAAAAACTCCCTTAAAATATAGATACTTAGAGGAGCTGGGATTGCAAGTCCTCTGGCTGTGTTAGGTGGAGATTATGAGTACATGACCTGTAAAAGCCTCACCATTCATCAAGAAATGAAATTGTTCAGTTGGGAACTTGGGCTGTTGTCAGCAACTCCACGAGTGGTCAGGCAGAACCTAGATCAATCTTGTGACCGGGTAGACTTTGGTACGGGACAGCTAGGCGTTGTCAGCCCAAACCGTTCCAAAGCTGGTTCCTAGAGTTCAGCTCTCTAAGATCCAGCAGGACTTAATAGAAACTAGATGGAGCTGAGATCCAATAGAATATCATAAGACAACAGATCTTCTAAGATGTCCACAAGTGAATTGGATGTAGGTCTACAGGGTCCATTTGCGGTTGGTGTAATGTAATGCAGGTTATTTGGATTGGTTCATTCCTGATTAATATAGGATTTTGGGCCTATCTGACTCAACACCATTTTTCACTGTAGCGAAATATTCTTTATCAATTACACTGCTATTGTAACAAACTACATGAAGTCCTGTTTTATTCATACAGTATTACCCGTTTTTAGTCATAATTAACACTTTCACACAGATAACTATCAACATGTTTTCTCAAGATGAGTGAGATCTGGACATTTTGCTCACACCTTTTTTAATTGCTTTCTCTTGATGGCGCTCTATTAACTGCCGGACAAGAATTGTCCTGACATTCAAAAATCCTTGAGTTATGTGTTCGGAGGCAGTGCATGAACCAAAACAGCCCATTTGATGTCACACCCCTGGATATTATTTTGTTGCTCTAGACTTGTTAACTGGTCTGCTAATTAACTTCCATGTTGAAGGGGTGCCCCACTGGAAACGGGAGGCCTCTTAAATCCCCATGTAATCCTCTGCTTGTGCCCAAATTCATTAGGCCACACCCACCACAGAGGAAACAGACAAGGGCTAAATGCTTTGCAGGATTATGAGCATAGCAAAATTTGAGGCAAACTGACCACAAATGTTCAAGGCAGTTTGAGTTAATATTTTTCACCAGGCCAGTTAACTTGGTCTGTTTTAGGGCAAAGTCTTCTACCTCCACCCCCACCAAGCTATCTGTCTCTCTTTAACATCTGTCCCATTCACTCTGCCATCTCTGGCTCATTCTAACACCTGTGTGTTTTCCCAACGTCTAATTTGTTGGGTTCCTGGCTGACTGCAGTTGGGCATCGAATTGCTCAGTCATACAGTGTGGTCACTTTTTTAAAGTGCACACATTTGTTTAGAAATATGTATTTCAACAGATTTTGGTATGGGTTTCTAGAAAAACTCTGAACAGAATAATTATTTGGGGTTACTACTCCATGTAGATAAGTCTGAAATCCCACCTCTCTTCGATAAAATTACTACTATTGGTCAATAAGGTATTGCATAGGACAGTTTTCTTTTAATGTGGGCTTGATGCTATATTACTGGAATTCAGTTGTACGTTTTTACTATTGTCTTTGTGATCCTGAATGAGCTTAACATAGATTTGTGTGGTCTTGCCAATGAGATTGTGGATCAAACATGAACCTGACATCAATTATTGGTGGGAGGCGAACCTGATGTTTACTCAACTTAGAAACTCAAGACACTCATTAACCAGCCTGTTACCCAAAAAAGTGTTTAACATGTCTGCACCCATTAAACCTCTTGTGGTAGATTTTGTCAATCGACTGGCGGCAGAAGAGACACTAGGAATATTTTAAGGATTCCATTGCTTTATCTGTCTTTATTAGTGGGGTGCACTGAAAAGCTCAATATCAGGTGAATTTTTCAATTCAGTTTTGTAATGTCAAAGTTGTATAGTAAATAGACACATTTCTATATTACCTAATTTCATTTCTTTATCAAAATTTTCCTATGAAAATGTTTACCTTTTGTTTGATTGCTAATATAAAATGTACGTTTTACTTCTGTGTCCCAGGGAAAAAGACGACATGCCTAAAAGATCTAATCAAACATTTGTCCATTTAGCGCATTTCCATCTACATTTCTGATTGAAATAATAAAAATCCTCAGTTCTGTAGGACATTTTTTACTAAATGTTCCATATATTGGCAGAATTAACCATGCTATTCCAGTCATGCTTGAATAAAAAATGCATTTGTACATGGAGCTATTGAGCTATCACATTGTTATTTTCTAGATTTATATTTCTTTAAGTATACTGTATGTGTGTGTATCATCCCATGCCAGTAATGTGGTAGCTTAACTATACAATTCTTCCACCATATGAGCAGTAACACCCATTATGGTACTAACCATTAAGACAATTAAGGTGATTTAGGATTTTCTGTAATGATAGCCAAACATGCTAAAAGGACATACATAAAATAATAGTTAGCTAATGATCTGATTGATTTTGTTGCAATGTTATTTCCCTTCATTTAAATTGCCTATTACACAGTGACACTGCCTTGAAACTAATCAATGGAATCCATAAATGTTTGAAATACAACGCTACTGATGGCACATTCGGATCTTGATGTTTCTGTTTCCCATGCTAAGAGAGCTACTGCACATTTGTTGATTATCATGTGTTTATTCTCTAACCTATTCAAGCTACTCTGCTTTCTCATTTGAATAAATTTAGATTGATTGTATCAATGTCTGCCAGATAACAAATATCACAATATTTAGTAGAGCATTATTATGGCATATTATAATATAGGTGGTCTTTAAGACCAGTACTCCACTAGTCTAGTAGGCTATGCTACAATTTTCGGTAGAAATTTGTGAGCACACCAAATTGGATGAAGCAATTTTCTAGACCCAAGTATTTTTACAGTGCATGCAAATTCATGTTTTAGAGAATAAAGAACTTACATATTTTTTTTTTGGAATGAAATTCAATATAACATTTTATTTGTCTAAAATATTTTATATACATTGTAAAGTGATTTTAAGTGGTGCTAAGATCATCAGAAACAAGTCAAAATGTAAAATGAAGGGACGCTCCAATCTGATAGTGGCCAAAAATTTGGGAACAGGGATCGGCAACAGCAAGCCTGTGTTGAGCTGATACCACGAAATAGACCAGAATTTTGGGCTATGCCTAGTGAACTCAAAAACAATCACAATTATGTCTGCAGTGTGGAATTAGTTTACACTTAAAACAACTAAAACTAGTAAAAATAGCGCAAAACAAGTGTTTCAAGGGGTGACTGTAGAGAAGCTTTGGCAAACTTGCTAATGCAACTTAGCATTGGCTAATGCTCGCTAAATTGGGCCAGCTTGTTATCACCAGGCTAATTTAAAATACATCATTTCTAATATTGAAATCCATTCAGATTCAAAGCAAAATAGCAAGCTTACTTGTTTGGTGTGGTGCCGTGTGGTTTCATTTTCAATCGATTAGGCAGATATGGTCATGTCATGAATGGCCTAACTTTATCTAGTGTCACTCTGATCCAGTTGAAATTGAATGACAACAGGCTAAATGCGCATATTCAAATGGAATTTTAACCAAATACCAATTAGAAAATGCTTGTATAAACATTAAGAAATATTATGAGTTTATCATATGCCTAATGTTTACTTATTTGTCCAGTACCCACTTTTCTATTCTATATTGCTGAAGAATTCCCTAAAATTCCTCACTCTGTCTTGGAGTGTATTTTAACAATTTTTTCCTATTTTAATAAGATTTGATGTTGTTAAAATGGTGTATGTTACATTACCTTAAAGGAAGTTGTTAGGAAAATGTATTATATACAATTCAGTCATGTAAAAGAATGGCAATCATTTCAGGTCACCAAAATAAAAATGGCACTACCGGATCGATAATTTCAGTACTCAGAATTGATATTGAAAATGAAAAACTGGTGCGTCCCTATTTAAAATTCTAAATTTAGCTCACGTTAATGAAACTTTAATGAATAGTTTGATTGGGCTGCTGTCTCCTGAGCACAGGTACTGCTGTAGCATGGATTCGAATATTTCCACGGTTCTGTCTGCATTCTCTCCCAATGTCTCTGTCAAATAAAGCATAAGCATAAATATGCCCCCCAAAACATCTACAAACTATAATAAATACATGTTTATGGATGGATGTCTCTGCATTGTTTGCCTCTATGGTACTGACATGGTGCTTTGCTTCTTGTTCTCTACGAATGGCCAGATTTTTTATTTCTCTATGTATATTTCTGTATTTCCTAACCTTTTTTTAACTTTCTTTCAGGGTTGTTATTTTCACTGAAATGTGCATTTGTTAGTCTCTTTACAACAAATAGCACATAACAGTTAGCTGATCAATTGGCCAAGGCAAAGTGAGAACACAAAAACAAGCAATACACACCACTGACATGTATTAAAAGGCATATTACACACACACACCCATACACTCACAAAATAACAGGCATAACACCAACACACACATTCTTAAAAAGACGTTGGGCAAATCTATACGCTCTCCATCAGTGATGATGACGTCCAGACTCCTTCGACGGTCACTGCATCACTTCCTGTGGCTGAGGACTCTGGGCACTGCGGCCCCACGGATGCAGGCATCGGAGCACCTGGAACGATCACCACCGCGGGGCGTCCAGACTGACTCCCTGCCCGTGATGTTGACCTTTGAAGACCCCAGCGCCTTTAGGGTTAAGAGCTTCTGGGAGTTGGTACGGGCACTGGGAGTGTTCCGAATCTGCTCTGTCCCAATCCTGGTGAACAACTGTGGGAAGGTGAGAATCTGGGAGAGATGTTGAGAGGGAGGAAGGGAAGGAGATTGGGGTGAAAAGGGAGTGGGTGAGATTCCAATTCCTTATTCCAATTTGACCTCGCAGCTCTTAGAATTTGTGGAGAGTGAGAGGATTTGACAGGTGTTAGTAATATAACAATAGCTCAGCCTTTCTGTCTGATTGGTGATGTTTGACTATTGTCTCTCCCAATCAAATACACTGTGATCTCCACAAGGACAAAGGCAGGACAATTTTGGTTTGGACTCTTCAACTCCAGTCCTGGTTCCAATTGATCTCCATCAAAATGTAATGAGCACAAAATGTAATGAGCACAAAAGTTTAATAAAACTGGTTTCATTAAAACAGACCAATTAGATGCAGTGTGTGGCGTATGGTCTGTGCACTGTATACATACATATATATATATATATAAATAAATAGGGGATTGAATAAGGCAGTGCTGGTAAATTATGGTGGCAACACAATTTAATGACACTCTGGGCCCAATTTGGATATTTTTCACTTAGGGGAGTACTTACTTTTGTTGTCGGCGGTTTAGACATTAATGGCTGTGTATTGAGATATTTTGACAGCAAATGTACGCGGTTTTACAAGCTGTACACTCACTACTGTTCATGGTAGCACAGTGTCATTTCTTCAGTATTGTCACATGAAAAGATATATCAAATATTTATTTATAATGAGCTGAACTCAAAGACTCAAGACTTTCTCTATGTCTCCTTTGCCAAGATAAGGCACTTCTCCTTTGCTGAGATAATCCATCCACCTCACAGGTGTGGCATATCAAGATGCTGATCAGACAGCATGAGCATTGCACAGGTGTGTCTTAGGCTGGCCACAAGAAAAGGCCACTCCAAAAATTTGCAGTTTCACTGTATTGGGGGGGTCCGGGGGGGGTCAGAAAACCAGTCAGTATCTGATGTGACCACTATTTCCCTCACGAAGTGAAACACATCTCCTTCGCATAGAGTTGATCAGGTTGTTGATTGTGGCCTGTGGAATTTTTGTCCACTCCTCTTCAATGGCTGTGCGTATACGCCGATCCAGAGCATCCCAAACATGCTCAATGGGTGACATGTCCAGTGAGCATGCTAGAACTGGGATGTTATCAGTTTCCAGGAATTGTGTACAGATCATTGCAACATGGAGCATTGTCATGAACACTTCTCCAAAGTGATGCCATCGAATGTGAGTATTTGCCCACAGCAGTCAGGTCGAGACTCCAATGAGGATGACGACCACGCAGATCAGCTTCCCTGAGACGGTTGCTGACACTTTGTGCAGAAATTCTTTGGTTATGAAAACCGATTGTTGCAGCAGCTGTCCGGGTGGCTGGTCTCAGACGATTTTGGAGGTGAAGATGCTGGATGTGGAGGTCCTGGGCTGGTGTGGTTACATGTGGTCTGTACTGCTAAATTCTCTGAAATGCCTTTGTAGACTGTGCTTATGGTAGAGAAATTAAAATTAAATTCACGGGCAACAGCTCTGGTGGACATTCCTGCAGTCAGCATGCCAATTGCACGCTCCCTCAAAACTTGCGACATCTGTGGCATTGTGCTGTGTGAAGGAACTGCACATTTTCGAGTGGCCTGTTATTGTGGCACTCCTGTGCAAAACTCATGCTGTCTGATCAGCATCTTAATGTGCCACACCTGTGAGGTGGATAGATTATCACGGCAAAGAAGAAGTGCTCACTAACACAGATTTAGACAGGTTTGTGAACAATATTTGAGAGAAATAGGCCTTTTGTGTACATAGAGAATGTCTTAGATCTTTGAGTATATATGTATGTATGTATGTGTATATATACAGTATCGCACAAAAGTGAGTACACCCCTCACATTTTAGTAAATATTTGATATATCTTTTCATTTAACAATACTGAAGAAATGACACTGTGCTACCAAGAACAGCAGTGAGTGTACAGCTTGTATTGGGCTAAAGTGTCATTATTTTGTGTGGCCGCCATACTCAAAGATCTAAGACTTTCTATATGTACACAAAAGGCCAGTTATATATGAGGGAACTGAATACGTTTGAAAGTGAGCGAACGGCCTATTAAACAAAAATGTTCTAGGTGTCCAATCTCTATCAATTATAGTAATTTCGTATAATGTCTCTTTCACCAACTCTCTCTTCCTTCTCGTTTTTACACCTCTCATGCCGCTTAATATGCATGTCTCCTTTATTTCTCTTCCTTCTGTCCCACATCCCCTCCCCCCTTCTCTCTCCCTCTCCTTTAGCTCATGTCTATAGCGCAGACTCTGTTGGGAAAAAGGGGTTTTGCCCTGTTTATGCGGCCCTCTGTGTATGCTCAGTTTGTAGCTGGGGAAAGTGAAAGTGAGATTGCCCAGTCCATGGAGAAGATGAGCTGCTTGGGACTTCGCCCTATGCTGGCAGTTCCCATCGAAGAGGACCTGGGAGAGAGCAGTGGGTTAGATCACATCTTTCTAGACTGTTTTAATGAGAGGTTCAAATAGAACATTTACGCATACCTCTAACCTAATCAGTGGGGGAGCTGCAGTTACTTCTTTTAGGAACCCATTCAAAGGGTTCTTCATACATCACCATTCAGTTGTTACTCGTACAACCTTTTCTGCATTGGTTACATGTTTGAAAAAAGTTTACAACCATTTTGGGGTTCTTTTTTAAACCATCCCATACATTTGTTTCATGCCGCACTGTAAATACAACTTTGGACTCAATCCTGTTTCCAAAAAAGTTGCAATGCTTTGTGAAATGTATAGAAAAATAGAATTAAATGATGTTCAAATCATTTAATCCCTACGGGCTGGTTTTGGAGACACAGATAAAGCCAAGTCTAGGACTAAAAATGCAAGCTCAATGGAGTTTTCAATTGAACTAAGATTTTTTTTGTCCTAGCCTAGGCAAAATCAGTGTCTGTGAAACCGTCCCTGTATCCAAAACGCCTCCACCCCATTGTCACTTCAGACAGACCCATCCTCTCAGGAATGATCTTTTAATACGCCATCATGTTAATGACCTGTTGCCGGTTGACCTAAGTAGTTGTTCCACCAGGTTTAGTTTTTTTGTCTTTTGGTGCCTATGTCCAAACGTTTTTGATGTGTTGCTCAAAATTCATAATGGGCATGTATTTTTCCCAAAAAAGTAGGGATTATTTTGTTTTTGTTAGCATTTTACGCAGTGTTCCAACTTTTGTGGAAATGGGTTTGTACATTTATGACATCGATCTATTGTCATAGGGAAAGTTATAGTTATAATCAATGTTGGTTGGTTTTATTACAGGAATATAAAATAACTGTTATCATCAATGTCAACTGTTAACAGAGAGCGTCGGTATGACCAAAACTTGGCATCCATGTTGGAATGTGTCAACATGTCCCATAGCAACACCTGGAGCAAAGATCCCATGATGCAGCTGAAGATCACTGCCTTGATTAGTCCAGAGCTTTGTGTAAGTGTATGGCTGACCTGACTCAAAACCTTTCAAAATTAGAGATTTTTTCTTCACCATAGCTAACCACTCTACATGTATACCATTGCATTTAGACGAAACTAACCACACTACTCTCAGACCAAAAGTATGACCTAGACCTTCTAGTCAGAGCCATGGAGGGAGAGGTGGGTGAGACATTGTGTGAGCTGTTTTTATACCTTTCTATTCACAAGTTTGGAATGATGACTTACCCACTGTCTGGTTCTGTCTCTCACAGTCAATCAGTTTCCCCGGTTTACAGGATAGCGAAAATGAACATTTTCTTTGTGGCCTCCAGAGGCTCAATAAAGTAGGAGAGGTATGGATTTTTTTTTATTAGGAATTACATTTTGGAAATATCTGTTATTTTGTCAGCAAATATAGTATTCTATACTCAGTTTAAAAATAAAAAGGTTATTGGAGGATCCTCAAGGGGTTGTTCATTGAAGTTGTGGGGAAACCCCTAAAAGTTCAACTTGAAACATTTTACTATATTAAAAATCTTTGAATAAAAATCTTTGAATAAAGTTGTATTTCAACAAAAAACATTTGATGAACACCATTATACTCAACCTACTAATGTTATTCAAAACTTTCAGGAACATTTAAAACAGGGCTCTTCGAATAACACCTTTAACAAATTATTCAGAAAACGTCCAATAGTTTCATTTCAAAGAAGCCCCTAAAATATCCTCAAAGTAACCTATTCTTTTTAGTGTGGTATTGTTTCATTATTATAAAATACCTATTTTTGTACTTGAATACTTTCTTACTTCTCTCTTTCCCATAATATGGGTCCCAAATTCTATACAGAAATAATTGTATTAACAACACTGCATAAACATTTAGTAATTTAGAAACTGCTTGGCAATTACACAGTCATAATCCACATGCTATTTTAGACATAACATCAACTTTAGGTGTTGTTGCTAAAGAACCTGTATGTTTCATCTCCAGGCCAGTGCAAACAAAGTGCGAGTTCTAGTTGATGCGGAGTACACATACATGAACTCGGCCCTCTCACTTGTCACCATGGCCATGATGAAGAAGTTCAACCAAGATAGTGCCTGGATCTGGAACACCTACCAGTGCTATCTTAAGGTATAGATCTTTTTTCATTTGGTCATATATACACACATACAGCTCAGGAAATAACTAAGAGACCAGGGAACCTTTTTCTTTCCTTTCCAAAAAAGTCAAAAAGGAACGTTTTGAGTGAGGAACAGCAGGGCTGAATGGACCACTGGAATTTGAATTATTCTGTTTCTCACTCAAACTTTCCTTTTCAACTTTTTTGAAAGGAAACAAAAAGGTGCAGTGGTGTCTAAATATAAGTATAGTTATTTGACCAGTCAAATTTCCTAAGCACACCTGTCGTTAACTTTACCACTAGACTACCCTGCCACCTCAAAGTCTTGTTTTCAGTGGCACATCATTCCTATTCTTCTCTGCCTCTCTTCCTGTCTCTTCCTGTCTCTCGCTATTCTCTATATCTATTACAATCACTTTCTCCCTCTGTTTGTCTTCACAACCAATGTCTTGGGTAGAAAATATGTGCAAACTCAATGCAAATTTGTCAAGCAGCACATTAATGAGTAGCAGTTTCATTGAATTTTAAGTGCTTTTTCTTAAATGTGAAATTATCTAGTCAATCATTTTGCTTTTGGATAACGCAATGCATGCACTTTTTCCATCTCTCTCCACCCTTTCTATTTCTCTCCACCGTTTCTTGCTCTCTCTATCTTCCCCTCTCTTTCTCTCTTGCTTCAGGAATCGCGGTCCCTTCTGCTCGAGGCTGTCCGTCTTTCCATTAGTGAGTCTTTCTGTCTAGGTGTTAAACTTGTGAGAGGGGCATACATGGACAAAGAGAGGAACCTGGCCAAAATGGAGGGGCGTTCAGAACCAGTTCATGAATCCTGGGAGCACACCAATGACAGGTAACTCACCCAAAGCATTTATATTGTTAATTTCAGTCGAGTATTCAGCTTTCAACCAGCTTTCAAGAATTTGAACCAAACAGTGCATATTCTATTTTAATTCTACTGCACTACTTGTCGGTCAAGAAGTCTAGACTGCTGAGCAAGTGATACATGCAGTTCCACCCTTAGCAATACAAACATGCTCATCAAAAAGACACCTTCACTACACAACACAGCAAGCAGGAATAAGAATGAACCCAGCACAGCAAACATGAATGTGAAATTCTCTGTGATGTTCTCAACAAACTGTTCTTGTTTCCGCATTGTGATCATGTACTGTGCATTCACACTCTCAGAAACCAAGGAAGAGTTGATCTTCTGTTTTTTCTTACATCTCGCAGTAACGCATACCGATCATGGTCATCAAATGTGCACTTTCTTCCACAATGTACAACCCTATTTACTGAGGCCTTTCCCATGGGTCTAAATTCACATGTAACTGTAGTCACTGTTCCTATTGTAACACTATCTAGTTTAATAGTCTTTGTTAGTAAAGCTCTAGGCATCCTTTCCTCTTGTCATCATGATCCAAAATCATTGGTCTACTGAGCGTGCTCTGTATTTTCATAAATGCCACAGAGCATGATAGGATGTGAATTTTATCATGCAGTACACCAGGAAGGAAGCCTCTTCATTCACAATGTTCCTTCTCTCATTTATTAATATATTTCCTTTAATTTGTCAATGATCTATATATAATATGAATGTTATTTTGCTCCTATAGTTATAATGGCTCTTTGGACATCCTGCTGGAACTCATCTCCCAGGACCCTCAGCGTTATCGAATCATAGTTGCCACTCACAATGAGAAGTCTGTCCAGCAGGCCGTTCAACGGTAATCATTTCTTGTCTTCTTTCACTTCATTATCCACAACATTGTGTTATTATTCTGAGTTAATCTGTTATTATTTACCAAATTCAGGCAATACCTCTTTCCAGTTCTGGCTTGAGCAACAAACTAAAACTACTTCAATAAATAAAATACACCAAACCATTTTGCTAAATTCCATAAAGAAGACCATTTACCCCAACCCATAGGCATTATTCACCCATTTCTGTTTTCACCCATTTCTGTATCATTTTATCTTTATTTGCAAAACCCTTTTTACAAATGCCTTTGTAAAGCTCAGTTGTCACCATATAAACATTACCACTCAATATACCAAATTAAAATAATCTTAAGTAAAGACAGTGATAAGGAAAGCAGACAAAGGCAACAACAAATAACTGATGTCTGTGCCCCATATAAGGCAGAGATCTCAATGGCCCTGCAGGCCTACCACACCAGGACATGACATGGCTGATCTTTTCTTGATGTCATTGTCTGTAAAATGTGATTATTTGAACTAGTATTTATGTTGCCTTGCAATGGTGGCTGCTGAATAGCTGTCAAATGTCTGTGATGCACAGTCCTGAAGCAAACGTGACGTATTGCTCATCACCCAATATGATCAGTGAAGTGCTGTACAAGAGATCGAGCAACTCACAAGGAAGGGAGAAAGGGGGTTCCTAATATATTTCCTGTTGGGTATTGGCACTGACCTACCCAGCGCCCCTACAACAGACAGTGCCCAAGGCAGTGACCTCATTTTTGCCTGTGCCAGAAGCAGGACTTGGCTGAAGTAGAATAAACATGTATTTTTTCTGATTACAACCCTATACCTGTGTAAAAAAAATCCTCTCGGTTCATCTTGGGATTCATTTCAAGTCCTGGTGAATTATAGGAATAATAAACAATAGTAATATGTGTGTACTTTCTGTACACATCAGCAGCATCCTTATAATAGTATTTAATATCATGCCAGTTCAAAATTCATCCGGGGAATGTTTGTTGTTATAGATTTTTTTTATGATAGTGTTTTAAATTATTTTCAGAAATGTGCAATGGGTATTCAGTAGTTATTATACTTTTTGGTGTCATTTTTTTAATCGGTCATTTATGTGACAGAATATTAGGTTTTAAGTATAAATTTAATTTTGTACAAGAAGTCTGGGTTTTAATCAATTTGGTGTGAGTTATAAGTGTATTTACCGTAATGAGAAAACATAGTACACATTCAGAACGTTGAGATAAACTGTATGCTTCATTAATGTGCTATATGCAGAACCTGATATTGAATTGGTATTGTGACATCTGCCCTAAGAATGGGAGAGCTGGGAATAGACAAAGATGGTGGATCGGTGTGTTTTGGTCAGCTTCTGGGGATGTGTGACCATGTGTCTCTCACTCTTGGTAAGCTTCTCCCTTCAAATGTAAAGTTTTTTTTGTAGTATTGTTCTTCTGCACATTTTAAAGTAGTTGTTCACCCATTTTTGTGTATGGCCTAATGTCCAATCTTTATGTGTTGTGGCAGACCCCAAAAATCTTTCTGATTTGGAGTGTTTTGGAGCATTTCATCACATGCTTAGTCACATTTTCATATTGTGCTGTATTTACTAATTTGCTGGGCCATGCTAAATGTCTTCAATGTTCTGAAATCCATCTCCATGTACAAATGTGTGAACTTCCCCTTTTAGATAATTTGCATTATCAAACATTTTGTCTATGCCACATTTCCTTGTTTAAATGCCTCTGTCATTTCTTCCTTCCCTCTCATGGGCTCCTCTACTCTTTTGCCTAAAACTCCTTTCTGTCTCCTTTTTTTGTATTTCGGCCTGCATTTGTCTTTCTATTTTTTTCCACTTTCTCCTCTCCCTTCATCTCTTGACCTAAACATATGTTCTCTATCTCACTGTTCTTTATCTGTCTGTCTTTCCCCCTTTCAACCTCAACGCGTGCTAGCCCAGCAAGGTTATTTGGTGTACAAATCGGTGCCGTATGGCTCGGTAGATGACACCTTGCCCTACCTTGTCCGCCGCGCCCAGGAGAATCGTACGGTATTACAGGGCATCCGCAAAGAGAGAGATCTTCTGAGACAGGAGCTGCGCAGAAGGCTCAAGCAGGGGCTCAAATGGCGAGGTTAGGGTTGAGAAGGAGATTGAAGAGGGGATTATCTGGAGGATAGGATCATTCGCATGAAGCCTGTTGTTTCAGGAAGCACACTGATATTCCATTCTAGTGTACTTTAAATAATTTCTTAATAAACTGAAATGTATTGAGAAATCATCTGGAGTTCATCCCATTTTTGCCGGACCACGTAAGCGGAGCCGGCCAAGAAGTACAAATGTCTTACTGAGTGACTGACTTACTGACTGCCTGACTGAGTACTCTTGGTTAAATAGCGTAGTGGTTAGATACACAGACTTGTAAATTATAGGTCCCGCATTCGGATCTCCTCACAGGCAAAGTGAAGTACGAATTATTAATTATTCCATATAGACAAAAACTTTTCCATGCCAGAAACAGTCACATTATAACCATATACATTTTTCGTTAAGGGGTACTATGATATAATAAAGGTTTTAGCCAGCATTATATTTTAGTATGCCTTAACTAAAAATGTATATGGTTATAATGTGACTGTTGCTGGCATGGAAAAGTTCATCTTCAGTTTAACTAGCAATTGCTCAATTCTTATGATTACTCCTAGGAAGTTAGTAGATACTATTAACCCAGCTAATACGTTTTTAAAACGGCCAGTGGCAAAGGTCATGCAGTTCATAGACGCTATGGTGGAATAAAACTTAATAAGAAAGGTTAGTCAGTTTAATACAATGCTCAATGGTGTCTAGCGACTGCTGAAACGTTGGGTAGTGGTTAAAGACAGTGTCTCTCACGTGGAAGACCTAATTATGAATCTATTGAGAGCATCAACATTCATAAAAATATATATTTTTACGGTTATACAGTATTGCATCTATTTCTGGTAAATTCCACAAATCTCTCGTCTTTTCACTTGATGAAAATGTAATTTTCGTCACCTTTATTGATAGTTAATGTCAGGGTAATTCACAAATGAAAGAAACAAATATGTTATTATGCCATGAAATGAAATAGCTTTGGCAGACTCGCTAGCAATTGCTCAATCCTTGACTATTCCTGTAAGTTTGTAGATACCGGTAAAGCCTATTACTGGCTAAATCGCTGTTAAAACCGGCAGTGGCAAATGCTATACAGTTCATAGATGGAGGTAAACTTGGTCATTTTAACTGTATTAGTATCATTCACGAATGGCCAATTACCTGTTGAAATGCCCAGTGGCAAAAGAGGATTTGTTCAAAGCAGACACAAAAGGCTATAGTGACACCCATCAAATATACAGCGTTATGGTGTAGTGGTGAATGACACAGCCTTCCATGTGGGCGACCTAGGTTCTGATCTCGAGAGGGTAACACTTTCTATTGCGGGCTGGCTGAACTAGGCTTGCCTGGTTTCTTGTTATTTTACATTTAATAAACTTTCTGAATTGACTAACTTCAAAGGAGAAATAAGTATGTCCTGTCCTTTAGCAACTATAAGGGGAATAGCAGAAACTATGTATTTATTTTTATTTCAACTGGAGAATTTACAACTCTAAATAGCCTTAGTTGCTAACGATATTTCCAGCTAGTTAATGGTTTGGAATTCCCATTTTTGGGATTTCCCATTCAGTCGGTGGTTTAACTATAACCAAACAAACACTTTCTGTAAATGTGTCTTAGGATAGTGGTGCAGGACATGCAGAGCATCCTATGTTTAGACTGAGGAGCCAACTAGATAACAGCTAGCTTGAGTGGAATCCTAGCTAATGTTATACAACGTGTGGTTTGGAATTTCAGTTTTATAGCATATTCTGATTGTGGCATAATAGTGTAAGTATATTTGACCAATCCTAGGTTATTAGCACAAGTAGGACATGTATGGGTAGCTTTACTAGTTCAGTAGCTAGCATGCTAGTTAGATGTATCGCTTACTAGCCGAGGAGGGGTTTGAACAACAGCTGGCTTTTCAGGGTCATATGAGCCCAGTATTTCTCCATCTGTTGAAGACAATTTCTGTATTTATTTGAGTTGTCTCCAATGTATTATCATAATTTAATTGGAAATAGTATTTATGAGCGTGAAAATGCAGACAAAAACATTTGTGAAGTACCCTGTCTCAGATAATACTTTATCAATAACCTTAAAAATGTCATTAGCATTTTGTGTTTGTGCAATTGTTCAAATTACTCATTTAACACAAATTGATACCAGCTTCAAAGGATTGCTAGTGAAAGCAGACCTGCCTGGACTGCATCCATCTAAGTTACAATTATTTTATGTTGTGTGGCTGAATTTTGATTTCAGGCTTGTTGTGCATATTGCATATATAAAATCTAGTGGGCTGTACAGTAGCATTTGCTTTATAGTAGCATTTGTCAGCATTACTTTTATAAACAGTTGTACAGAAATTTCTTTGGGATTTCAGTCTGGCCACAATAGAAACCAACAGAGGAAAGCTTTTATATTCCTCCCCAGATACTGTAGGTAGCCTAGTTAGATTTTTTTTTTCAGGTGAACAATAGCTTACAGCTTAACTGACCAACATTACATTCTACAATTCCAGAAGCCACAATTATCATTCTGTTTCCAACCTTGTTCACACTTGTAATAATGTTAGGATTTTACTTTCACATTATTTAAATGTTACAATTTTATTGTATCTAGACCATCACTCTGAAATAAAGTAAGACATTGTGTTTTTCCCCAAAATTTTACATGTTAAGTCATACAGAAACTGGGGAAAGTCAATGGAGAACAAGACATAACATACATCAACTTTGAATATGTTGCAGAAACATAAAACACAAAGCACTTCAATTTAAAACAACAAGTTGTCTCTGCAAGGGATTCATTGGGAAGGTGAGCTGCAAACAACAACATTTTACATGTCAGGTCATACAGAAACTGGGGAAAGTCTGTGGAGAACAATACCTACTATACAACATACATACATCTTTGAATTTTTTGAAAAGACAACACAAAGCACTTAAGTTTAAAACATCAAGTCATCCCTGGATTGGGAAAGTGAGCTGCAACCTGTGGTCGCAACAAATTATTTGCAACCTCCCATTTCTTTGTCCATCATCATTTTGACTCAACCTTCAAAATAATTCACAAAGGTGTCTGCAATTTCATGTTCTTTTGCAGTTTGGACATGAGAACTGGAACACTATCTTCACCCAGATCTGTAAGCACCTTAGGTACAGTCAACAAATTTGAGTCATGCAATTTTAGGTGTTATATACCATTTGCCTTCTGTGCACTGTTGTTACACAGGTAAAAATGCAGCTCAGTATTGCCTTATATATGATATTTCTTGAACAGTGTCTGTGAAGAGGGAATGACAACCGACTTTCATACAAAGGTCACAAAGGCGACAGTTTTTAAATTTGTAATAACCTTCTATCGCCTCCACCTCAGAATATTGCCCTCCCACTCATATCCAGGTAGGACCCCTGAGAGTGGGTGTGGCCATGCTGGTGCTGCCTGTACATATGCCTGAGTGGAATGGGGAATGGTGAGTGGGGGTCCTGATAAATGCGCAGAGGATAGGAAGAGAACGAGGGATAGAGGGCAGGGGGGGTGGAGGAGGTGAGACAAGAAGGAAGGGAGGTATCCAGTGGGGGCAGTAGAGAGGGGTGATGAAGTACCATTTCCTGCAGATAGGCCGTGCCAGGGTTGAACTGGGCGAATGAGCCAATATCAGTGGGTGCCATCGGGGGGTGGGTGGAAGGCATGGCACTCTGGTTCTGGGGATACACTGGCGGAGGGAGGGAGTGGTTAGTCAAGGGTGAAGGGGGGATGTGAGAAGAGGCAGAAGGCTGGAAAGTGGGAAAGGACGCAGTTGGAACAGCTGAGCAGGGAGAGGGCTGATGAGTGGGATTGGGAACGGAGGACTGGGGTTGAGGGAAAGAAGAAAGGGGAAAGGGCATAGCCACAGTCGGAGCTTGGACCTGACCCGAGCCAGGAATCGATAAAGCGGACAGGACGGAGCCAGAGGAACCATTCGGCAGTGTCCAAGTTTGAACCGACTGCGAACGAGAAGCAAAATGGGAAGGGCGAGAGAGATAAGACAAAGGCGCTGCGTGGGGAGGGAGAGAGTATGAAAGAGAGGAAGCTGGGTGGGATTGAGAAGGTGGGTGACCTGAGAGGTCTGTGGGAGACAGCGTGGTGCCTTGGCTGATGTTGGAATATGCAGACGAATTTGGGTAAGGGTACGTTGTGGGGTTTAAACCCGATAGGGGGACTGTCTGGTTGCAGATGGGGGCAGCCCGTGTAACCTGGTTCAGGGGAGTGAGCATGCAATGACCGCTCACCCCATCCTGTTGGACGGTTTGACAGGAGGGAGGAGAGAGGGTGGAGAACGATGTGTCAGCGGGCGTTTGTGGGCTGAGCTGGTCTTGCCCAAGCTCTGAGGGAGGGATGGAGTTATAGGTGGTGGAGGAAATGATAGGCTGGGGCGAGGAGGATGGGGGAAGTAAAGTGGGGTATGTGAAGCGAGTTGGTTGAAGCGAGGGAGAAGTGGTGGATGAAGGAAGGAGGGAAGGTGATCTGGAAATAGTGGAAGGAAAGTCGACGGTCGAATAATTAGAAGTTGAGGTGGGGGAAGGGAGTGGGATGGAGAGATCAGACGGATAGGAGGACAAAGACTGAGGATGCGGAGCCGAGTCAAAAGTGGTGGAACCGGCCAGAGTGTCTGGATACGCCTCAGTGTAAGGGGGAAGACTCATACTGACGGACCTGCGAGATAAAAAAAACATACCAAATATTATTGTTACCTGCTGTGAATTGAACCGACTCACAACATCTGAACAATGGCGTTGAACAAAAGTCATGTGACCTTTTCCAAAGATTACGATAGGCGTAAGTCTCCCTCCAAAAGAGAATTGTTACTGCACACTACTCTCCACTCATACCTTTACATCCTACCTCAAGAGGTCGTTTGAATGAAGGGACCTCTGGCTTTCTCATCCAATGAGTTTTAATAAGGTGGCAATAAGAACGATATTTGCACTCGCTTATTTAAAAAATGTGACAGGTGGAATTACAGCAAATTAGCCATCCTCATTCTTGGCACTGATTTTATATAGCCAGTGTTTCCTTTTCACATCAGTTTAATAAATAAAGGCTAGAGTAGTAATACTACAAGATGCACCAGCTTCAGACTATCAACGTACACCTATTATGAACCTGAACGTTTCTGAACCCCAAACTCACCCATCCATCATGCCATCTGTAACCTTGTTGCCCGACACGTCTTGCTGTCCATTTGTCATATCAGCATGGATGTCCGTCATCTGGGAGTCAGTGAAGGCCTGGCCCAGCAGGTCAACAGCCGGCCGCTGCTCTGGAGCCGGGCCCTCCTGGAATGCGCTGTCGTTGGAAACGTAACCACGCACTGGGTCAGGGAGGCGGGGAAGGGAGGGAAGAGAAGACAGCGCCATGCTCTGGAGGTCTGAGGAGGACTGGGGCAGGAGCTCTGTTGAGTCACATGGGTCACAACTCACTGTGAGAGGAGATGGAGAGGAAAGAGGTTTCAGTAGAAGGATCAACATTAGGTTCTGTCTGAGGTACAGTTTAGTGGAGCTTGGCGCAAGCTACACAAGGTACTCAGTTCAATTTCCACAAGGACCAGTATGGAAAGGGTGATGAAAAAATAGTATATACAGCTCTGGAAAAATGTAAGAGACCACTCCTAATTTTTCTTAAATATGACATTTCATTCCAGTGTCTGTTAGATTCCAACACTGGCATATCTCGTTTTACCTAATGAGGTACTGATTAGGTGATTACCTGAACCAAATCTAATTTAACAAGGAAAAGTATAAAAAACACTGCTGTGGTCATCACTATCCTCTAATAGGATCAGCTGGATGGCAAAAACAGTGCAAGTAGTACCTCAAAGGTGATTTGAATAAAAAAATAACTGTTCATTATGACAAAAGAGTTGAAAAGAAAAGCTTTGAGTGAGAAAAAGAAGGATTATATACTGACTATACTGGCAGAGGAATACAGTGAGCGTCAGGTTGTTTCCATCCTGAACATTTCAAAAACAGAGGTTTATATGGACAAGGTCAAGCAACAAATATTGGGAACAAAAAAGTTGACGGAGACCTGGAGAGGCCTACAAGCTGCAGTGTCTCACAACCACTGTGAAATTTGGTGGAGGATCAATGATGATCTGGGAATGCTTCAGCGAGGCTGGAATCGGGCACATTTGTCTTTGTGAAGGATGCATTAATTAAGCCAAATACAAGGTTATCCTGGAACAAACACAAGGTTATCCTTCAGTTCCCCAACTGAGAATTGTTTTTTTCCAGCAGGACAATGCTCCATGCCACACAGCCAGGTCAATAAAGGTGTGGATGGAGGACCACCAGATCAAGACCCTGTCAATGCAAACCCAATCTCCAGACAGTCCCCATTGAAATGCTCTGGAATTTGATCAAGAGGAAGATGGAGGGTTACAAGCCATCAAAGAAAGCTGAGCTACTTGAATGTGTGTGCCAGGAGAGGTATGAGTTCACCCAACAGCAATGTGACAGACTGGTGGAGAGCATGCCAAGACGCATGAAAGCTGTGATTAGAAATCAGGTTTATTCCACCAAATATTGAGTATTAATTTTGAGTATTAATGAGTATTACTTTTTACATTTTTTCAGAGCTGTATATTATCAGTGTTGTTATTAGCAAAATAAATAATAATATGCACATTATTGTATTCTTTGCATAGGTTCATCAAGAAGGTTTGATGCCATGCTTGTATTTGAAGACATGGCTTAAGCAGAAATACATAACACATTTCACATTAAGGGATTATTAACACTGAAAATACATTTGATTCCCATTAACCTCACCGATATCCAGGGGTTCACTCAGCTTCCTCTTTTGTCTCACATCCCTTTGTCTATAAAAAAGGGTAAAACAGAGGCAATAGAGAGTAAATACAGTGTAAGAAGTCCTGCATTTGTCTGTATTTGAGTTCTCATTCATACCAACTTTGTTATACCTTTTGCTATTCATGCCGTCCTCTCTAAAGCCCTTAGCGAAGGGATTGGATTGGATCTTCAGTTCTGTGATCTGCCAACCAGAAACATGGTCAAGAACCATAAAAGTATATTATAATATATTTTATGTAATATTTCTTCAATACAAACACATATTTTAAAACAGTATGCTTTTGTAACAGGGTATTAAAAGTATAAAAACATTCTCAGATCAACTAGATTTAACTTTTACTCATGAGCTTTTACATCAGTTGTTTTTAAGCATAATTTATATATATTCACTCAACGATTCTTGAAGAATATTGAGTTTTGTTTAAGTGGAATCTCAAATATCAGCTTTTTTTACTTTGTTGTATGTTTGTAAACAAGCAAAGACTCAAAACATGGTTCAAATTATAATTTGAATATCATCAGTCTTTCCATCTTGAGCTCTATGAGTTTCAGACATATTACATTTGTCCAGTTCCATTTTCACAGAAATGGGCGGGGAAGATGTTATGTTAGTTTTCTTTCATTAAAACAACAGTTTTCCTGATCCTCTAACCCTAAATCATGTTTTCACATTGAGGTAGGGATACAACTTGACATAAAACCGCATACACATAAACATAAACATCCATCTTTGTCCTCCTACCTTGTTGTTCTGGTAGGCGGTGACAGTGAGAAACTGGGTCTCTGGGAAGACAAAGGAGTGCTGACCTCCTCCCCACCTCAACACGTCCCTGGCCTCAATCACATGCACCCGTGGCTGGTATCGATGGAGGGAGTGAAGTATAATCTACAAGAACAAACAGCAGTTGTTTAAAATTGTATTATAGAAAGTTGGGTATGACGTGGTTTAGAATGGGAGGGTAGTACTACTGAGACCAGAGTGGTTTAGAATGGGAGGGTAGTATAACTGAGACCAGAGTGGTTTAGAATGGGAGGGTAGTATTACTGAGACCAGAATGGTTTAGAATGGGAGGGTAGTATTACTGAGACCAGAGTGGTTTAGAATGGGAGGGTAGTACTACTGAGACCGGAGTGGTTTAGAATGGGAGGGTAGTATAACTGAGACCAGAGTGGTTTAGAATGGGAGGGTAGTATTACTGAGACC